>BGPR01018521.1:0-30722 GCA_013235015.1 Araneus ventricosus | reverse complement strand
AATTCAATTTAGCTATATAGATTTAATCATTTATAGAAGAATGCTTAATAACACATCAGGAAAAAAATTGTGCTTCAAGGAACTAATGCGCAAATACAGTATTCGTATAATATTTTCTGAGAAATATTTTTGCCTTCTTTTATTTTAAGCAAGAAATAAACATTTTCATTGATTATTGAAATAAACGTAAGAGAGTTAGGCTGCAGATATTATCAGTCTCATAATACGATTATTAAAAGTCTGATAAGATCAAACCCAAACCCAATACCCAAACATTAAATTTAGACGATAACGTTTTCATCTAAACTATATTTTCCCCTGCCTTTAACAAAAAGAAAATATTTTACAATGTAAAAAATAAAATTTTCTTCCACTTTCTTTAACTTTTATTTCCATGTACGTTATTTTTTCAGTTCAGAGTGACCTAAAAATAAATTTCCGACTAATAATTATTTAATGAAATAATAATTATTTTTCGGAATGAATTTTTTTCATTGTAATTTTTATGAATTTAAAAGATATTTTTCTAAATAGTGTAATAATGAAGTTAAAATATGTTCTAGTCTAAGAAAATTACACTTAAACCTGAAAATTAATTTTTTAATAAAAATCAAATCTATATAAAGAAATAATCATTGTAAAACTGAAATTTTCGATTTGATCTGAAAGATAAAACAATAAAAATAATGAATCATTTTCATATACCTTAAAATTTGCTCTATTTTTTGACAAAAATTTAATTTTACTCTATTTTTATAAAGGAAAAATGAGTAGATGGAGATTATTTATATGAAAGAAGTTTACATTCATATCATAAAACTAGTTGAACGTGGGTAAAATGTGTTGATTCAAGAACACTGTTCAAGTATATATAAATAGCAGATTTTCTTAGCAACCCCCTAGGCTTTCAATTTTTTTATGCTTGAATGCGGTATTGGAACAAAATCTATTTTACATAAACCACAATATTTATTTTACGTAAACATTCGATATGGATCTTTAAAGCATTGAGGCATTGAAAAAAAATCTTATATCACATAAATTGTATTAAAAAAAGCACTTGAAACATAATACAGCATCAAACCAGGCTGACATTAAACCGAACTAATCCGAAATGCGATTCCAAATTCCGACACACACAATACAAAAAAAATCCGACACTGCAATTCTTCCGAAAACATAATCTCAATGCAAATAGCATTAAAATTCCCCACACCACAGGGGAGAGTAGGGTTTCGGATCCTGTGCCATCCCCAATTTGCAGTAAGTACATCCTTATCAGTCTTCATTGTGCTGACCTGTGCTCTCCCCGGATAATCAATCAAGATGTCAAACCAAGAAAGGGGGGGGGGAGAAATTCGGAAAAGTACGTGTGTTACACTTTAGAGACAGTTCACAATGAACGTAAAATTCAGTGCAAACCGATTTCGGGGTGTTTTCGACCGCACGTTGAAATGCGTGTTTAACTCTTTTGGAGTTGTCCAAGGTCAACGTAGAAATACGTGTCAAACACTCAGAGGGTTAACATATTTGATAATCCGGTCCTTGTTGAGACGACTTCGGAAAACATCCTGCTGATGATAACAAGACGTAAAATACCTGCAAATTGAGCTTTAATTGTTTTACATTCCTGAAAATAACACTGTATTTTAACAAATTATCAAAATGAAAGGGAAAAATCGACAGCTTTCTTATACACCCTTAACCTGCAAGAAACACTTTATCTGGTGGTACAGTAACAGTTGCAACTAATTTAACGTTATCTAGCGTAATTAGTACGAAGTCCATGAATAAAGACTTGTACCCGGTACGCCGCAATTTATCGTGCTAAAAATATCGTTCCAAATTAATTTTCAGTTTTTTGCAGTGAGAATCATTTTTTCGTTAAAAATCAATTGTTGCCTATTAAAAATTCCGAAATTTTCAGTTTCTCGGACTATGCAACCGTTAGGTGAATATCTATTGGAAAAGTATTTTTAATGATCAACCTGTAGTGCACACACACTCATATATGTATATATATAGTATGAAACGTAAAATGAAATGAAAAACGCAATAAAAGCACAATAACGTTTCTTCAGGGGATGAAGTTATTGTGAATTGTTAAATATAAAAGTTGGACATTTTCTTCCAATCAGTTACGACGTAAGGCCTAAAACACTGATTTTCATCCCTAATGTCAAACCAAAAATAGAGAGAGGAGAAGGTGGCGGAATTAGTGTTATTGCAAATTTTGTTGATTCTTATAAGTTAATTGATAATTGTGTTCTTGTAGATTTTATATGAGATATTAGAGTTCCAAAAAATAAGTTTATTGATGTTAAATTTGAATTCGTTTCTCTTGTCGTGGCAGAAAGCAAATCATGCACTTAAGAAATAGCCTCAAACTTAATAAAATCCCCCTCTCACTTTACGGACCTCTGATTAATGGATTTAAGATGTATGTAAGGAATTGCTCATCAGAGAAATGTCGACGCGAAGTATAATCTCCGCGGTAGGGTCACTCAAGTCGATATTGTCAAATATTTTACCTCGAAAAAGGATCTTTTAGACATTTTCCACTGGTTTTTCATATTTTACTGATTTCTTCCACTTTTTATCTACGCTTTCTATTGTTATCACTCTTCCATTTAATCTTCATCGTTCCCAACATACTACATTTCGCTGGCAACAACCAAAGTTAAGCGAGAAACTTGTTACTCGATACTCTGTTCATACCTCTTCAACGACGCTCTGTACCGTGACCCTCCGCAAACACTGCCACATCAACATCCGTTCCTTCCGGTAAGTAAAATATTTATTCTTACTTTTCTCTAATGTTGTTCACATCGTACCTTTGTTTTAATTATTCAAAACTCCTCTCTCTGTTTAATGGTTTGGCATTAGGGATGAAAATCAGTGTTTTAGGCCTTACGGCGTAACTGATTCCAAGAAAATCTCAAACCTTTTATATTTAGCAATTCACAATAACTTCATCCCCTGACGAAACGTTATTGTGCTTTCATTGCGTTTTTCATTTCATTTTACGATTTATACTCGCTCTCTCTCTCTTTCTCTCTCTCTCTCTCTCTCTCTCTCTCTCTCTGTATATATATATATAATGACGAATAATAAAATCCCAACACCAAGAAGAAGTTAAGATAGATAAGCGTAAGGGCATTGTGAGCTAGATTTTAGTCAAAAATTTCTTTAAGGAGACGAAGAATGCAGTATCCGGAGATTTCTCAGTTTGAACTAGACCGTGGAATAGAGCTATGGGAAGGTGGATTTTCTTTACGCGATCTTGCAGAAAAACTTGGCAGGGGATGTATACACTGTTCATGATTGTTGGCAGCAGTAGTCACGGAAAGTGTGAGTCTCGGAAAGAAAAACAATCCACCCAGCGTTATTCAACCGCCGCTCATCTGATATTTAAAAAAAAAGTTCTAAATTTTAAGAAAACAACATCTATTAAGCGATTCCATGTTTAAAAATTTCACGAAGAGTCGTTTATGTGTTTATAACTGCACTAACAACGAAATTTCTAATGGCAATACTCAATTTTGTCAGACATGTTCAGAACCGCATTACACTTTATGCTCGGATACTGTATTTCGCCAATTAGCTCTATTCGCTTCAAAATTATAAACAAATAAAATTTTGAATTACAAGTGTTAAAGTAAAATTTTGAAGTTTTTTGCATATCAGTTGAAAAAAATACAGTTAATGACGTATAACGTTTTGGAATAGTTTGTAAAATTCTGCATATTTTGCACTTAAACTTTTAATCTAAAAATATTTTTCAGTTCTAGAAATAATTTATGAAATTTGGTGATTAAAAATTTTTAATTAGCAACGCTAATAAATTTTAATAGGAGTAGATCCAAAAGGCCATTTTATAGGCTCCTGCAAAACTTCATGTTCCACAGATGGAAACAGAAGAAGATAATTTCAAAAAGATAGAATTCAGATATGAATATAGCCATGAGGCATTTAATACCTGTGACTGTAGATATATAAACAATGAATAGAAATTTTCGGTGTATAATATTTTCCTTCAATTGTAATATCTAGATAACAAGTATATTTCGAAAATTACATAACTGAAGTTTTGATATCTGTAGCCATATTTCTGAATTCTCAAGTTTTGTTTTTTGCTAAATGGCTATGAAGAAATTTTCGGGACTGCAATTGCTTTGCATTTTACAAGTTTGTATCGCTGGCTTCGTAAGGAAATACACAAATTATGTGTAAACTGTTTATTTAAACTACTAAAGCAAGAGCTTTTCCAGTTAAAACTCTCAAAAGTTGAACAATTTACTTTGCCGAAACCAATATTACCACCATTACCAGTATGTGGTAAATTTACCCGCTTGATGAGTTTGGACAAACTCCAATACCATCTTATCTGTAGCTCGTTTGGTAAACTATATTTCGGAGCTTTCTACTACATTCCTGACAATATTTTTCAGATAATTCCGCTGATTTTTCCTGTTTCTTTACATCGTCTTGTTGGTTCAAAAGCAAATCTTTCGATTTATGCAAGGGCATTTTGCAAATGAAATGAGCGAAGTTATTCTACAGTAAAACGCCGGCATCAGTCTGATTTGAAACACTAGCAATTTTCTTACGAAATAATTTAGTAAGTATTGCTTGAAAGGATTTCGTAAATAACACATTTGTAATTATTTTCCTAAATTTATTTTTATTTATAAAGGCGTAGGTTAAAACTAGTGCTTCTTAAACATCGATGGACAATCGATACTATCGAAACCAAGTCGATAGCATCGGGTTTTCGGAATTTCGATTGAAACAATCGATAGTATCTACTTTCTCAAAACTATTGATACTATCGATAGATTTCTCCCAGGCTAAACTAATACTAACGATAGGCGCATTTTCAGTCGATAGTTTTAAAACTATTGACTGGATCTATCGAAGTTTCAAAACTATCAACTCCTAAGAACACCTATCGATAGTATCATCGGAGAGAAAACTATCGATAGTTCAGCCGATGGTTTGGGAAAACTATCGATTGCACTATCGATAGTGCAAATATCGATGTTTAAGAAACACTAGTTAAAAACAAAAGCACACAACATTATATATGTTTAGAAAATTACCACTAATTTTGATCAAAATTTTTGCATTTATATTTTTATAAATATGCTGCAACGCATCTTTTTTAGATTCTTCGTTTTGTTATAGTCTGAATTTTCATATTCCGGATGATAAATGCAAATATAGAATGACGAACTTGAGAGTATAGTCCAGGAAATGAAGGAAAAATAGAAAAAAAAGATGGTGTAGTTTTGAAATTTGGCACAGTTGCAGGGATTAGTGCCCTAAACAACATACTAAAAGTCCCCGACCGTGGGGGTTTAAAGGGGCTTTTTCAGTTTTTCTTAAACATCTCGAAAACTATGAGTTCTAGAGAAAAATTCTCCGTTACAAAAATAAACTACATTAAATTTCCTACAAGAAAAGTCCTACATCTTTATTTTAGCATCAATAAAACTAAAGACTTGCTGTGCCTCCAATTAATTCGCGGAAAGCCTGAAATGGTTTTAATCTCTCTATTTCCATGTGAAAAGAGTTATTTGAAGCTTGCTCCACTTTCCAGATGGTGCTTCAGGTGGGGGTTGCCGAAATCCCCCAAATTTCTACCATTTTTCCGTTTTTCGATACTAGCTCTCAAATGACACATTTCTCAAAACTTCTTCCATACAAAAGTTAATTAAATTCTGTGTTGAATGGTAAACCCTTTTTGAAATTCTGTAAAGTAAATTAGTCACAATTTCAGTTTAAAAAATATGAATTTTTAGTACTTTTTGCAAACGTAGTATATTTAGGATATTTGACTTCGTTTTCTTATGTAAACGGCATCAAATGAAAATTACCGCTTTGATATGGAAAAGCATCAAGTTCTTGTAGATGTCTATCATTTTATAAGTAGTATATTTTTGAATTAAAAACTGAAAACTGAAGTAATTATATGTTTCAAATATAAACTATTGTATTTTAAACTAGAAATTATATGCTCCATTTGTTTGGCCTCGAGCGCAGAATATGTTTTTTCCCACTGCAAAAAATGGTTAAATCCCGCCTTGTTTCTTGTATAACATCATTCAAGGTGCAAAAATTCGTATATCATGCATAGTTATCATTAAACATACAACATTTCGTACTTTGAGTGACAATGTAAGTAAAAGTCGAGCTACTCCCGTCATGCTTAGGCATCCGTGGATATCTGAAAGACAGTCTTCACGAAAACAGTCGGTAACTGAGGGTGGAATCCTAAGAGCCATCGGCGGCCACGTACCAACGCCTCCCGCAGGACAATCACATAGCATCGGCGTGGAGGTCCGTTACTGCTTCACCTGGAATGAGTGAAGCTATAAACCAAAACATTTTCATACCTCATATTGCGTGACATGCAGTTAAGGCAGGTCTGGATTACTACTGTAGAACACAAGCATTACAACTTTCGGGGACTCTCTTTCCCCTCCCCAACTTCCGAGAACAGATATTTATTTTATTGAATTTGATTAATTTTCTATGAAAGAAATTGTTAAATAAAAAATATAATGGTAAACTAAAATAGTGAAACATTTAATTCAGGTACACCTTTAAAAGAACTAGTTTCAGTACTTCGCATTTAACAAAATTTTATTTTAAATTTAAAAGTAATTTTGAATAAAATTGCAAACTTTTGTTGACAGCTATTTGTATAGTCTAATACAAAGTTTTCCGAGACTGCTGAATTATGACTCAGTTAGCCAACTGCGATAAAATTCCACCACTCTGATCTGCAAGCCAATTTGAAAACATGAATAAATGCCTTTGAATAAAAATCTCAAATTTGATTTTAAATTGTATAATTGAAAAGCATGCACACTGCCCTTATAAATCAAACGACAGGATAAAATTAAATTTCTCTGAAATTACCGCAAATAAATCTCGTGGCACCACCAGAGATAGGGTGGTTCAATGCAAGTTGCTTATTTGCTGATCTGGCCAAGTGCTAAAATGAAACTGCAAAACCCGTATTTGTAATTATACATTTAATTACGCACACAGGGAAGAAGTAGAGGAGATTTAGGTTCTACAATGGAAATATGAAATTGTTAATGCACAGTAAAATCACAGTTAACGCTATTTCTGAAAAATAAAAGAATTTTATTAATTAAAAAAATAATGATATAATCAACTTTTTAATATTAAAATACTACTGAATTTTTCGGTGCAAGAGAGACAGTTTTGAAATATTTCTTTCTCTGTAATTTTTACAGTTTCATTCGTGTATTTTAATAGAATTTCTTATTTAAAACTTCTTGTAAACAACGAATTTAGAAAATAATATGTTTCTACTAAGTTAGTTAACAGTTATTAACCTTCTGACTGGATATCCCGCGATTTCCACGGGTTGGAAATCCATCAGTTTTTACTGAATCCTGCGATTCCCCCACGCTTATGGGTTTGCCTAGTACTTTTAAAACGTTGAATCATATTATACTAATAAAGCTCTGCATGAAAATAACAATTAGGTTGGTTCAACGGAATTTGCACATGGTTCAAAACGTTGCATGTAAATATTAATTAAAAATAATTATGCAGTCAGAGGGTTAAGTGCCAACTTGAGGACATAAATATAATTTTTCTCACTGATCTAAATGAGAATAATGTAATAATTTTTTCAGGTTATTTGTATATGTGTTAGAATTCATAATATTTTTGCATGAAATATTTGCTTGATGGATGAATTTTGAGCGTTAAGATCTGTACGAAGAAAAAGTATATGTTCCACAATAGAATATACAATTAAAAAAGTAATCTCATAATATTTTAGCTTTTGGAAATTTAACTATTCGAATTCTAATATATCCCCAGTAGAACAAAGATATTGTACAATATTGAACAATATTCACAATATTGTATAATATTATACAATATCATATAATATTATCTAATATCGAACAATATTGTACAATATCGGGCAAAGTGTTGTGCTACCTGGGATATGATTTTCTATGTGATAAAAAATTTGGATTGTGTAAATAAATTTGCTTTAATTGCTTCATTTATGAGCCTCAAGATAATTATATGTCAAAATGTGATGCATAGCATTTTTGACCAATTCTATCAGCAACCAGAAAGGTAGATTTCTTTTTTTCGATCTTGACTATTTTAAACAAAATAAGAGATTCACTTTCCATATGCTAACATTAAAATTATAAGAGTACCTGAGCAAAATATGCTGCTTCATAGATTTATCAAACAATAATATTTAAATTCGTTTATATACTTTCGTTAATACAGTTTATTACATTCTCAATTCATAATCTAGTAAATAATAAGACCTCTAAATTGCAAATTAGAACAAAGCAATTTTCTTGGTTTAGTCGACAAATGTTTAGAATATTTTTATTTTCACTTTTTGTGTTCTTTAAAAAGAAATTCATTAGGAGCCTGCATTTCAAATATCAGGGAAAACGATCCAGTAAAAATGCTGCTTACAACATTCGATTAACTTGCAAATTACTAAGTTATTTTGACTTAAAAAACAAGATTATATATAGTTAATTTTAAACTATCTCAAAATTTCTCTTCCTGCCAGTTTTCATAGAACCTTTTGTTCATTTTCTTTCAACAAAAATATTTTTATTTCATAATGATTCGCACAATCAATTCATTTGGATTTAAGCAGATCTATTTCATATTTAAAGACATATTTCACACATTTACGTTAAGAATGTAATACATAAGAGGTTTATTTGTTATTTCGCATTTTTTAAACTTGAGAGGTCCCCTGTACAATATATGCCCAAAAAAGTAGCGTTTTAAGATTCCTGAACGTTTCCCTTGATCACTGAATTGAACGAACTTCTTTGTAAGAACTACTGGCAGAATTGCTAAGAGAGGATATCAATGTTGCAACATCTCGTAAATTTTAATGGTGCAATTATTCTAGATTTAACGCGGTATTAGTCTGATTTCAGAGACTCAAAATTTTCTTCTGAAATAATTTAGTAAGTATTTTTGAACAGATTTGCCTCAGAATCATTCACATCTGTAACCATTTCTCTTCTATAATTCATTCGTAAATATTACATGGATAAAGCCAAACATGTGGCAGCTTTTATTCTAAATTTACCACTATTTATTAAAATATTTTCAATATAAATATTTTTAATTCAGAAAATCAAACACTCCGATATCACTACAACTTTATTTATATTAATTAAAGCCTGATATCTTTTATTCGGGCTGGTAAATACAAATATAAATTAAGACCAACTTGAAAGTTTTATTCGTGGAAAGAGCAGAGCTGTATTTGCGGCGCCTTTAACGAATAAGGCTGTTTAAGTGTCTTTGGGTTACTCTCCGTTAGATTTCGCCATGAACCAAATGCAGATTTTTTTAAACTCCGTGTGCAATTAATCTATTATGTGAGTCTTGCTCTCAAAACTAAATGGAAAAGTTGTTCGGTGGATGATTACTTTTATTCAATGTCGCATAAGAATATAATTTGGACTTTATTTTTTTCAAGAAATAAAATATTGACAATCAACGATATGAATAGAAATGTTGCATTATATTTTATATTGTACATAGTTGAAAAGTTTGTGCAAAAATATTTTTGAATTGAAACAAAAAATTAAATTCCCACCAGTAATATAAAACAGCACTAAAATACATTGCCTAAAATTAAAGTTCCACTTTGAGATGGCAATAAATTGAATCTAGTGGACAAAATGTTGTCAAACATCGTAATATTTTGCAGTAGGTCATGGTGTTATTTCCAAAAAAATCGAAAATTCACTATCAGTGTGGATTGGCTCTGTAAGCAATATTTTTAGGCAAAACAAGACTTGAAAACGTTCGTTTCACAGATTTTTAATCGTTTCTGGAACTTTTTACAAGCCATGTTCAATGTGGCGTCAGCAGATCCTAGATTTGCGTTCTTTTCTTTATTATGAGGTTTATTTTTCGCAAAATTACTAGTAAATATTCCATTTAAGCACACTTATCTTGTCAAACTCTATTCTTTAAATCAAAGGTTCTGAAATTTGGCAGATGGTATCAAACCATTTCCAAAACCACCGACAGCTGATTTGTTTCTATAAGTTTTGAGTAATTTATTAAACAATGATATGGAATTAACTTAAACATTGCGAGTGGCAACTCGCCGAAAAAGAATAAAATGAATTAAAATCATTTTCATTTATTTTTATGCCTTTTTTTTATTCCACTGGATTGGCAGCATTAAAGACAAAATAATATTTTCTGAACGAGGAACCATAGTTAGTTTCCTAATAAGGAAAAAATTAATAAATTGACTCGAAACCTTCACTAAATTTTTGTTATGTTTCATACGATCTGTAAAAAAATTTACAAAGTAATACATTCATTATTTTTGTTTTCTATAGATGAGTATTCTGCTTTTTTTATTTGGGATAATGTAGAATTTCCGCTATATCGACAGATACCGGGTATAATGCTTCGTCATTGGGAATCTTCAAAATTTGAATACTCCGTTTGAGGATGTTAATTGCTGGTTAAGGTAGAGATTTTTAATGTTATTCCTTAAAGATACATTGAAATATTAAATTTAATAAATTATAAAATTGAAATATTAAAAACTTATTGCTGTACCTCTTACTGTTTATTTAAAATAAGAATCTCCTTTTTCAGAAATATTGCTATAATTATTCGTTACAGCTCCTTCAGACGATTATATTTTTAACCAAATAATTTAGTTAATCGTTGACGATAAAAGTTGGAACAAAACGATTTAGCTATTACAATCGTTCCGTTTGAAATTTTGCAATGTTTAATTCCAGCGGGAGAACTTATGTGAGAGATGCAGAAGGAAAATATTCGTTTTATATCTTTTTAAGCGAATGCATTACGAAAGTTTGTCCTTGGTTATTCTTCCAGCTCCTTTTGACGAACTATTAGTCATCGTTTGAAATTCGAGGCTTTAAAAGGTCTCTGAGAATCTTCTATTTGTATTTCAGAGATAATCGCGATAGTTTGGGCTTAAGAAGTAAAATAAATGTAAAGCTTATTTATTGCTTATTAAATCAAAATTTCATTTTTTTTACTTCTATATTATCTGTGCAGTTTTATAATAAAAATGTAAATATTTCAGATAACAAATTAGTAATTTAATTTTGTTTTGTTATCACATCATTCAGCTAAAATTTTAGTCATTTTATAATGTTTCTGTGTTTTATGCTTACATTGCTCCCATTCTTTTTAAATAAAATTTATTAAAGTGATTTTACTTATTATGTTTTACCGAATTTAAACCTAATTTTAATAATTACCTTGGAACAAAAATAAAGAAGAGCATTGTTCACGGGACGCAGCGCGGGCCATCGCTTGATCTCAGCTGCCGTTAAGGCTTCAGATAGCGCTTGACGTCAGTCACAGTCAGTTATGGTTAGCCTTACAAGAGCGCCTACAACACGATATTTAAAGTTGTACTTAAAAAATTTGCGCAAAACATTTTTTTGAATTAAATACCTCAGCTCTTTCGTCTTTTATTTAGAAGTGGTGAATACATAAAATGTGACAAGTCTTAAATGCCAAATATTATTCCCGCCAGTAATATAAAATAAAATTTAAATATTTAAACTGAATATTGGTAAAATTTAAATTCTGTATCTGAAATATAAAACAGAATATATACGTGTCTGTCGGTCGCTAGAATTCCTCCTAAAGGGTGAAAGGTAAATACATGAAACAAGCATGTGTCATTCTGGGATCCATTTCTATGTCAACTGCGCGATTTTCGAAGTTCAGAACAGACCAATTCTCAAGGAATTTAATTAGAGAACGAAAATTAAGCTGTTTTTATACTTTTTTCGCCAATAATTTCTGAGATATTAATCATAAAGGTAATTACTTTTACACCACCTTAAGAGCAAGACATTATCTTTTTAATAATGTTAATTTAATTGCCGTACACCCTTTTCCCAATTTTAATAAGCATTTCAAAATTTATTTCAAACGTAATTTGTAACAGTTCTCTCTTATTGCATCCAACCAAAATTCAATTCACGCGTTTTTAAAACTGTTAAAGTTAAGAAAAGAAAATATTGCTTTATTTGAACATTGGCTTCAAGGCTTTTTAGTTCAACTTTTATTTCCTAGCTTCTAATATACCCTCAAATATCCAATGCCGTTAGTTTCATAGCTAGGAGATGTTGTGTTTAAATTGCGTAAATCTTTGAATGATCCTAATTAGTATGCAGTGGCGTAGCGACAGGGGGTGATAGATGTTCCAGGCGCCATGAACTCAAAACATTACTGCATTTATGTCATTTTTAAAGCAAAATATAATTAAAGGACGTAAAAAGAATGCATGGCGTCGGGTGTCATTTACACTTTTCATGCAATTGACGACTGGGCTTAAAATTTCATATTCCCTGATTGCCATTTACCCTCTTTGCGCCACAGGCCATGTTGACAAAGCGTTACCATGTTTGTATCAATTTTTAAAGTAAAATACAATAAGAAGTCTAAAAATATCAGGTCCGAGCGCTGTTTATACATTTTAAGCCTTTAATGCTGGGGGGGGGGGGCGAAAAAATCGTTTTATCAGCCGAGTGATGCTTACCCTCGATACGCCACTGTCAGTATTGAAAGTCATTCAACGTAAACCGAGTCTGTTTCCATGGGCGACAGAGAAACTAGGGAGAAAAAGAAGAAATGGTGCTTCCGGTCAGGCACACAGACACCAAAATGACGGCATTCGATTCGACGGAATCTCACCCTGAAAACGGGATAGAAAGTGAAAATAAAAATTCACGCTTCAATATATAACAATGCATGTCTCATTTAAATACTCATTTTGTGGTTCAAAACATGAAAATCCTTAACAGCGGTCACCCCTCTGAGTGGCACTAATTGTTTGGATAGTTGTATACGGCCCGTAATAGACAATGCTTTTCAATCCCAAAGCGAATCCAAATTTCAAGCCCCATTCGAGCATATCTTTATAGGAATGTATATTGGTGTTTGATTTGATTGAAGAGGGTTCACTCGAATAACTAACTCCATCCCCTCTTTCACGCAACATTATTGCAGACGATCTTTTTTCTTCTAACTTGTTATCATTCGTTTGAAAAAAGGAATCGTCATCATTGTGTCTGAGCAGTAAATCGCACTTGGAAATCTTGCGAAATATATTTCTCTGCTTGCTGAAATTGTAGAATTGCACAAAATTAAACCATTACCTAAATCACTCCTCATTTAAGTCTAAAGTTTTGTCTAAATGTCGTCCAGTTTTATACAGTATATGGGTGAATCACCTGTATTTTCCATTTGAAGCTAATATTTTCAAAAATCTTAAAAACCAAAAACGTTCATTCCTGTTCTATGAGGTTTTACAGCGTAATAACAGATAGAGATCACATTTTTCTTTACGTATCTTTAGTCCAGTCGATAGTGCTGTATCCAAATACTTTATATGATATTCATGGTTAAAGTGTCATGAAAGGTAATTTTACGAAAGCTCAATATTAATTTGTGTGCATGAGTAGGTATCTCTTTTCTGTTTCCGTTGATGCTTAAATGACAGTATACAAACGCATCGGAAGATCAAATCACCTGCATTTAATTAAACCCTGTAATGAAGAGTTGTTCTTGTGAAAACCTCACTTCTCAAAAACGACTTGCGCTTAAGAGTGTTACAGGAAATGTTAGATATTTAACTCGGGACTGTAAATTACAAAAAGAATAATGGGTTATTCGAAAGCTGATCTTAAGGCAAGTAGGGACAGCCCCAGTCACCAAAAATTGTGCACCCCGTTCAACCGCGATTTGCAACATGGAATAGATGTTCTCTACTTCTTCTTTCGTCAACCCCAGCAAATATAACTCATTTAACTTACGCATTTTCATATGAACTATTTGTCATTTTAAAAAAGTGGTATTTATTTAGGTTTTCAATTGATTGTCAGTCCAAAGTGAGTTACTGCTTATTGAGAAATTCATCTATTATGTAAAAATGGACAATTGCTAGTTCAAGGACTTAGTGAAGGAAGAGCAAAAATGATTATTGAAGTTTGAGAGCCAATCTCTATTTTGTGATTGGATAAGGATATATTTTGCCTTTATGAGATTGAGGAAAGTTTCGCGGATAATCAGTTGGTTATTTTGGTTAATGATGTGTTCTTTGAGAGAATTTTCTTGATTATTTTTTGATAAACGCTTCTATGCTCTCAACTTTGGGGCTTATTATGAATAACATCGATCATTTCTCAGGTTCCATGACGCATTCGTTGTATTACTTAAAATGTTTTCTTCACAAGCAAGTGCAGTACCGCTAGAAAAATAACAGTACAGTGTTTAACGTTTAACTATATATACTTTGCATCTATTAATCAAATAAGCGCTAGTTGGTTGATCACAAGATGATACAGAATTAAAAAACCCTTTAGGTATTTAATTTGAATACTAAAAATTAATTTCTTTTCAGACGTTATTTCGCCAATGACATTTGAAATAGTTTCCATAAACTTATTTTTACACCATCTTTTAAAAACGAAAAAATATTGTTAATGATGTTAATTTTTATGTCTTGCAAAGCTTTCTCCGATTTTAATAAACATTTAAAAACTCATTTTAAACGCAATTTCTATCAATGCTTTCGATTGGTACAAAATTAAATTAAAACCAATTTATTTTTTCATCGAATCCTTCATTCCCGTGCTTTTAGCATAGTTAAAAATATGATAAGAAAATGAAGCTGTTCCTTGGACATTGACTCTCCAACGACGTTAGTTTAATTATTATGTGATGTTTCGTTTATATTTCGCAAATTAATGAATGATCCTTATCAGTGTGTAGGGTCGTAGCGACTGGGAGGAAACTGGGGTATAGAAGTCCTGGGTCCCAGATATAAGGGAGTCATGAAGTCAAAACATTAATGCATTTATGAGATCTTTTAGAATGAAAATATGATTAGGAGCTTAAAAACAATACCATTTACTGGGGGCCATTTACACTCGCTATGCAAATGACGACGGCGATAAAATATTCCCAGGGAGCAAATGGCCATGTTGACAAAATTTTAAGGTGTTGATGTCACTTTTTAAAGTAAAATACAATAAGGGGTCGAAAAATAAAATTACCTGGGACCGCTTAGACAAGTTAAGAGTATAATGTTGATGGGAGGAGGATCGAACATATCTTATTATGACCTGTGCGCCACTTAATCTCGATACGCCACTGTCAGAATAGATCATTCAAGGTTAACCGAGTGCCGTTCCTACCGAAGGGAAAGAGCTTAGGGAGAAAAAGAAGGAATGATGCTTCCGGTCAGCTCACATACACCAAAAAGAAGAGAATGGTACTTCAGGACACGGCAATAAAAGAGCCTGATGTGAAATAATTTCTATTGTCGCCGTAGCAATGATGGAGAGAAGAAAATGAAATTTCAAGGGTTGGCACACTTGTGCAAAGTGCTTCAAAGTACGGACACAAAAATATGAAAGTATTTTGGCCTCTGCCAGAGGTGTCAGAGACACAGGAGAGGGTAAATGAAAATCATCGAAAGACATTGCAACAAAAAACTGTTTAATTAAGTTTCAACTTTTATAAGTACCAAAACATGAAAACATTTTTTACCCCGAGCAAGGCTGGGTGTATAAGCTAGTTTTATATATATTAAAGTCGGAACGAAACCGAGAAGACTTAGACGCAAAATCGTGAAACGTTCACCTCTTTTTTGTTTGATTGAAATTTTGTTTCTCTCCCATCTTTGTTTGCGTTACGTGTTTGGCACGAGTCATGTTGTTTGTCTGTCTGGTTAGTTCGGAAATAAGTGTATTTAGTGGCGTATCTAAAGGAGGGCAGAAGGGGCGTTCCGCACCAGGAGGCACTTGGAAAGGGACAACAAAATCAGACAAGTAAGAAAATGAAAAATGTCTTGATTATAAACAATTTTATAATCAAGAAATAGCAGCGGCACTAGTTCAATCATCATGTGCGTAAAATAATAGCGCAATTAATTCTTATTTTGAGCCTCTTGTCGTTAAATTGCCGATATGTGAGCGAAAGACTGGTGGTCGACCCGCTGTTTCGCAACCCATCTGCAAAGATCGAAGACGTCAAACAAAGAATTGTGTTGCTAATAAAGTAGTTTTCTCTTTGGAATTTAATATTTATATTTTGAGGCTTATGTGCCTTATGCAACTTGTAAAGGAAGGCGGCATAATGCAAATTAGCCCCGGGAAAAGATTTTTCTAAGTCATTGTTTATACTTAATACAATTTTTTAGGTGAGGTTTTAAAATCTTAATGAAGCGCAAAATTTTTAAATGGCGTTATCGTTTTATAAATATTCTAAAATAGTCAATTTTCAAATTTTGATCTCACTTTCCGGAGGATTAAAATAAACTTTTGGTTTATAAAGCATAGATTCAATTGATACTCCCAAGATAAACATGAAAACGCCGGTGTTGAAATCGATATTGAGCTCCTAGAAATGTATGGTCTAGGTGTCACATTGAAGTAAAGGGTCCGGAAGTTCGGTAAGGGGCAACGACGGCTCGTTCATTAGGGCTGCAGAGCTGCAGCACCTCAAAATTATTTTAAAACTTTTTTTCGGCTATTTTTTTATCTTATTTGGTTATTTATTCCACATAGAAATTTCGATGAACAAGGAAAATTAAAAAAACAAATATTGAAACCGGAGAGAGAAAACAGAAATGAACCAATAAGTAGGATTTCACCGAACAGATCTTTCGCTGTACAATAGCTAAGCGACTCTTCGGAAAGCGGAAACTTTAGTTTCCTCCAATTGAGTTTAGCGATAACTCGGCTCAGACCAGGTTTGGAGTAGGGCGCAACCAGTGACGCTGAATTTTTCCTTTCCTCTGCCTAAGGTTCCGTCTTCCCTCTGATTTGTTTTTTCCCTCGTTGGCTATTTGTTATGGTTTCACTTTACACTGCCTCACGGAAACCATCTACTTAATACACGGCCATATTCTGTTTGTGAAGTCACTTACACGGAAAAAAATACACGATAATTTTAGGAAAAAGTAAACCAGTTAGTTACAGTTAAAATTTTAGTAAATTTGACTATTTAGAGGTAAAACTCTTTTAAAATTTATATTATAATTGTATTGAAATATTTGCTGTAAGCACAGTAGTTCTGAGGTACATGAAGTGTTTTTTAAGAAGTCAAAATAAGCATTTTCTAAAAAGTAAAAATTCAATTAGCTTTCACCGATTTTCTTAAAAATCTGAATTCAGTTCAAACCTGTGATAAGCTTACTAAATTTTTTATACCTTCTGAACAACGGTCTGAATAGAAAGAGCATTCGCATGTGAATTATTTAATAACACATCCCAGTGAGCTGAAGCAGCTCCCGTAAATAAGAGATATTATATCTGTCTTCATTTGAACCCTGCAACTATATAAAAACTCAGCTCCAAGAGACAAGCCTGAGGATACGTTGAAATTCTCTCTCAATTGAATCGTTAACTTGATGAAGTGTCATTTTTAAGCTCTTATAAGTTATGTGAAATAATCAATATTGGTCTAATACTATCGTAACTACATCAAAATTTCTTTCTCATTCATTTTCAATCAATCACCCAATCTAAAAAATGTTCGACTGAGAATTTTTTTTATTTCATATGGATTTACAATCAATTTATATTTATTTAAGCAGATCTATTTGATATTTAAAAATATATTACACAATTACGCTAAGAAGTCGGATTCTTATTTGATATTTCTCGCAATTTTAATCCTTTGACGCCACGCGTAATATATGCCCCAAGAAGCGTTTTGAAATTGCTGAACGAATTTGTGTCATCCGCATGAAACACCAACTTTGTAGGTAGAACTGACAGAAATGCTAGAAGAGGTTATCCACATGTAGCAACTTCATCTTGTATATCATCAAATGAAAAGATTGCAATGTTTCTAGACTTAACTTGGTCTGGGTCTGATTTGAAAGACTTAGAATTTTCTTCTTAATGATTTAGTAAGTGGATGTTTAAAGAGATTTGCCTCTTGAAGCAGTCACATCTGTAATCATTTTTCTGAGATAATCCATACGTTAATGCTATATGGATAAAGCCAAACATGTGTCCTTTTCATAATACCATATTATAATACAAATTGTTTTATGTATATGTTTTTATTTCTGAAATTTATGATTTATACATACTGGGCATCTGGTTTTATTTTTATTAAAGCCAATGTTTTTAATTTAGGCTGGCAAATATAAATGTAGTCTAAGACCATCTTGAGAGTATTTTCCGTGTTATGACCAGAGTCTCGAACGAAGGAAGTTGTTTAAATGTCTACACTATTTCCGAAATAGCTGCCAACCAAAATGGTAAATTTTTTTTAAACCTTGGATGGACTTTGTTGATTGATTATATTTTCCTATGTTGTATGTAAATAAAATTGGCTTAATTTTTTTCAAAAAATAAAAAGATTTATAATCAGAACGAATAGAAATGTGATACTTTTCTTTATATTGCAATATATTGAAAATGTTGTATAAAATGTTTTTGAATTGAAGCAAAAAATTAAATTCCCTGCACGTAATATAAAAAACAATACTAAAATACGTCTTTATAGTCTTATTTTGAAATGGATCATAAATGGAAAACTAGTGGTCAAAATGTTATCAAACTTGGCAATAGTTTGCAGGAGTCTTTGTGTTGAAAATTCACCATCGGCGGAGGATGGCCTGTATACAGTATTTTGGAAGAAATAAGAAACCCGGTTTAAAAGTTTCTAATCGTTTCTGAAACGTTTTACGCCATGTCCAACGTCGTCAGCAGATCTTAGATTTTTTTAATTCTTTTTTTACGCATTGTGGTCTTTTACACAGATTCATTATAGTAAATATTCCATTTTAGTAAACCTCATCAATACTATTCTTTAATTCAAAAGTTCTGTAATTCTCACGGATGGTACTAAATTATTTCCCAAATCACCGAAAGTCTGATTAGTTTCAATAAGTTTTGAGTAATTTACTATTACGATAAGGAATCAAGTTAATAGAGTGATAAGAAGGAAAAGGAATAAAACGATTGCCAATTATTTTATTTATTTTATAAAAATTTTATTCAATAAGAATGACAGATCTAAAAGATAAAATAATTTTTTTTCTTACGAGAAACCATAGTTTCTATTCAAGAAAATTATAATTTTCAGGAAACCATCAATAAATTCTTGCTATCTCCATAGGATCTGTGAGAAATATTGAAAAATAATCAATTGATTATTTTAGTTTTCTGAAGAGTGTATTCTTTTCTTTATTTGAAATTGCTTGAACGTCCGCTAACTCCGACAGACTTCCATAATGCATTGTCATTAGAATCTTAAAAATTTCAAATTATTCTGATTTGTTAAATGCCGTTTTAAAGTATATATTTTTAACGTTATACTTTAAAGATAATTTGATAAATTTTAAAATTGAAAACATTAAATACTTATTATGTAGCTCTACAATGTTTACTTAAAATAAGAACCTCATTTGTAGAAAGGTTGCTAAAAAATTGTTCGTTATAGTTGGCTTTTTGACGAAAACATTTTAACCAAATGATTTATATAATTACTTATGGTTGAAGTTTTAAATAAACGATTTATTTTCACAATCGTCCCGCTTTTAATTTTGCTGTTTTGACCTCTAGGGCGAATGTATGTGAGAGGATACTTTACAGAAATGTTTTGTTTTATAACTTTTCACTTAAGAGCAATGAAAGCATGACCTTGGCTATTCTTCCAGCTCCACTGACGAACTATTAATCATCATTTGGAATCTGAGGCGTTAATAGGTCTCTGCAAATCTGATATTTGTATTTCAGTGAAATTTCAGACAGTTTAGCTCATAAGCATCAAAATAAATATAAAGCTGACTTCTTGCATTATAATCAAATTTCGATTGTTTTTACCATATCATTCTTTACAGTTTTATATTTAAGATGTAAATATTTCAGAGGACTAAATTGACAATTTAATTCCATTTTTGTTTTCATGTCATTCAGCTAAAGTTTTAGTCATTTTATAATGTTTCTGTGATTTAAGTTCACATTGTTTCCGTTCTTATTAAAAGAAGTTGTTTTAAAATTATTGTACTTTTATGTCTTCTCAATTTCAACCTTATTTAATAACTACCCTCTGAAAAATGGATATTTTACAATAAGATATCTAAAAAAATAGAGAATTTTTCTGCTGTTATAAAGAGTGCAGGGGCTAATATTCTATAAAAAGAATTAAACAAACTGAAAAGAACAAAGAATCCAAAAGTTGTAAACTGAAAACTGTCTCCTAAATAGGCGCTGGATACAGCATTTAAATGGGAGTTTTAAACGAGGCAACCGAATCGGTCGGTAAATCTCTCAAGAACCAAACAGAAAACTCGTCCGTAGTACAAACTGTTTATAAATATTTAACTCACTAATGAACACAGAAAGATATTCATGGGAGTATCGATAATTTTAGTGTCTTCCAAAGTTAGTAGAAACTGAATGGAAATAGAAGAAGGTCCTTTCCGCTGAGAGATTTTGGCCAAATTTAGAGATCTTATGGTGGAATAGTCAAATTTTATCAATTTTTTCTCATTCCTCACTTCGGCAGTTGCGCACATCCACACAAAGATACACAGGACAGTATTATAAAAACAGGTTTTGGGACTCCAGTAGATTCTCAACGAAAGTCCTTCAAAATATTCAAATAGAACTTTTTTCAATTAACAAAATTTTCTCTTTTCAGCCCGAGAAAATGAACATTAGTGTTTCTCATTCAAAGTAGAAGGAATTGAAATAATTGAAATAGAAGAGTAACGAATGCTATCAAGGTGTCGGCCGGGAGTGTGGCGCGAACTGTGAACGGAGTCTTGCTGCTGACGACTGATTTCCGAAATGAAAATGATTTCTTTGTTTTAAATCCATTATTAATATATTCTATATAGTCACGATACGCTATTATAGAGCCATGAAAGATCAGATTATAACCTGCTTTCAAGTGTATAAATTGTCAAGCAATAAGGAAACGAATTTCAAACTGGAGAAAGCTATTGATAGAGAACACGAAAAAATAGTTAAAAACGAAACACAACGTTTAAAATGTATTGTGAACGGATACAGCTGCAATATTATATTTATCAGAGCATATCTCATGTCAATAGAAGTAGTAAGTTGGATTTAATAAAATCTCGCAAATGGTAATTTCTTAAGTCTCATTGAATTACTTGGAAGATTTGACCCAATTATGAAACAGCATTTGATAGTTATGTGAAATCAGATCGCGTTCCTTTCATCTTATATGATTGTTAGATTGCAAAAAATGCATCTACATCAT
Organism: Araneus ventricosus; assembly: GCA_013235015.1. Lineage (NCBI taxonomy): Eukaryota > Metazoa > Arthropoda > Arachnida > Araneae > Araneidae > Araneus > Araneus ventricosus. The sequence continues at coordinate 9,398 of BGPR01018521.1, read as the reverse complement.
TTTCGGCTTTATCAGTATTTTTAAATATTTAAATCTTCGCCAACAATGTTCATTTAGTATCCTGTGGCATCTCTGGCAACTTTGAAATTTAAACGGTAATTTTAACAGTTTTATTAAATATCTTAATTTTTTCTTATTATTTACTCAGTAATAAACTTAAATATTATTTGCCTTAACTTTATGCCTTTAATTTAATGTTTCAACTTTATTAAATAATAAACCCATTTATTCAACGGAATATTTAATCGCCCTTGTTCCGCGGATGTATTTGTGCGTAAATAGTAAGATCGCCCTGACAGGAAGAGATTCCTTTGTGTGATTCTAAAAATTTTTTGACGGTTGGACAGAAGTTTTTAAAGAGGGGTGAATTGCACATGTGGGCCCTGGAGGCTTTGGGCTTCAGAGTGCTTGTCCCTGAGTTACTCCATTTAGTCCAAAAAAAAAGAATACTGTGTGAAATGTCTGTGGATATAGCTTTCCAAAATGTAGAATGAGTGAACTTTTTTATTGATCAGCTACTCACCCTCTAGAAAATCCTGGACTGCGGCAGCACAACAACTATACTTCTGAACAGCCTGCCACTCTGTAATCTTCGTTATGTATGTGAATTTTGAAGGAAGTTCTGCTAGACGCATTTCTAGGCATAAAAAATACAGCTTAATCACCTGTTTATAACCACAGGGCTTGCTGTGGAGTGTTGCCTCATCTCTGTTGTCAACAATTAGTGGGATATTTTAAAATTCCGTGAGAACTGTGTGTGCAAACTACGTGTTTCAGAGATAAAATTGGAAGTAAAGTCAATCTTGGTTCTCCCTATTTAAGATCGAATGCAGTGATCATACAAACTCATTCTAAGTACCTCCATTAATTCAAGAATTTGATGCAAAGTAACTATCGGTGAAATTCGAAAAATGATGAAGAGAATAATTTCAGTACATATTAAGATGCTCAATGAGATTCTTAACTTGGTTCAATGTAATCATATATTTATAATGGTCACATTCTGTAAAAGGGCATCTTTTACATATTATTTGTTAAAGATTGTGCTAAAAAATATATATTATGGGCAATTGTGCACCAGTCCACATTTGTTATTTTCTATTTTCTTACTAAAATTTTGTTGATAGTAGTTCTAATTTAAATTTTATAAATAAAAAATTTAAACTTAAAAATTTTGATTCGTTTATTTCTTTAATTGCTTTCAACAACGCAATGTTTCTACTGTTTTCAGCTTTATTTAGGCCAATTAAATATTTTTGATGCCTCGTGCCTAGAAAGGTAGGTGATTTAGATACAGCAAATTGTATATTGTTTTTAGTGTTTACATATTCAAGTTATCGGCATTTCCATAACTGAATAATAAATTTTAAATCTAATCTTTGAACCAATCAATAATTAACGTCTAGTAATTAACATCCAAGATTAACAATAATATAAAATGAAATGAGTTTTACTTGATGCTGAAAAATATAAGGGAATCTCTAACGTCTAATCTCCTATCTTAACTAATCTTTAGTTAACCTTCCATCGTTATAGGCCTGCGCAAATTTTACAACACACTGTTTTCATACCCTTCTCCTCACATTTGGAATAATAAAAGTCGGAAGTGTCATTATATTTATTCATGTGACCACCTTCTCTCAGAATTAATGGTTTTATCGAAGTTTCAGGTGATTTCCTACTATCTATATGCTTCTTTGTCGAAAACCTTTACTGCCCACCTCGTATAATTTGGATAATTTTTCATGTCGTACATTCCAGTTTGGTAATTGTAGTCAAATCGCTTACGGTGAATCATACATTTTTTACCTCTGCACAAAATTATTTAATATTTAATAAACCTGCTTTTACAAACCCACGAAGCCGAAAATTCTCTGCAAGGTGGATTCGGGATTGAAAAACTTATAGGCTCATGAAAAATAGGGTTTTACCTCGCAATTAATTCACGGAAAGTGGAACTGTTTGTAATTATCTTAAATCCAAATTGGACCGAATGGACATACATTATCAACAAATGCTATTTAATCTCTAATATGCATATAATCTAAAGTAACATACCAATGTAAAACGGGAAACTTAAACGATAGTCCACTTATATTTTAAAAAAAAATGAATCATGTCAATTTGTTGAAAAATTTATAGGTGTTCAAATTCTTTGCTTTAAACATATTTACTTTTTATTGGAGTATCAATAATAAAATGCACGAAAATTCTATTCTTAACTTCTTTATACATTTTGATGAGAGATATTATTATAATTTTATGTAATCTTGCTTAACCTTATGTGTGGAAATAATTAATGTAATGTAAAAAATGTCTTCTTAGTCATAACCAAGCATTTCAAACTGGGATAGTGACCACGAAGAAGTCGCATAGCATCAGTCTTGAAGTTTGTATTTAAACCCATAGATGAAGGAGTGTAACATAAAGCATTAACTTAAATTTCAAATCATTTCTTAAGATCATATTATTTTATTATTAAATAAGTATAAACACGCTGAAAGTTTATCAACCTTTGGCAAAATAATTAGGGACAATGAAGTCATTTAAAAATATTGGGATTGCAAAAGAAGATGATTCATAATAACCGATAATAGAGTTTTTTTTTATATGAATACTTCGCACCCTGGGCAGAAAAGACAAGTGTGTTAATCATTGAAGGAGCGAAGTCAAGCTTCCCATTTTAACTCGACAGTTCAGAATGTTTTTACTGTAAATTTGTTGCTAACATTGTCACGCCGAAATGGTTGTACGATTTTCTCGAATTTATCATAAAGGTTCGTTGAGATCAGAAAACTACGTATACATAAGAATTTTGTTCTATTTCGAAATAGTGGTAATTTTAATGGTTTAGTGTAAGCATGAGTCAATGGCGAGTTACTCACAATTAAAACATTTGCACTAATTTTGGGAAGGGAGTAATCATTTAATTGTTTTTTTGAGGACACTGATGAAAGTAGTAGACATTTAAGTAATAATATTAATGCAGTTAAATGTAGACATTTAATAGTACTCCTTTTGTTAAAAAATATTGAAGTAAATACGTGTGCAAAGAATTCGCATGAAAGAAGGATAGATGAGGACTGGTCGTTCCATGTCGAGGATTGCTTTTTTTTCGTTAAGTTCCATCTATCATTAAGCTTTCTCTTTCAAAGTATAGTTTTTCCAACGATTCTTGCCAACGGTTCACCCCATTAAAATTTGAAGAATACCTCTCCTCTCGAGCGTGAAATTTTCACAACTGATATACTGGAACAGAAGTAGGATAATACCGGGAACATATGTTGGAAAACTGCAAAATAAGTTGATGAGTCTGTTTTGTAATATAGCATATCGTAATAAAAGAGAGTAAAAATTTGTTCAAAATATACGCAACAGTTTGACATTCATTGGTTTAGATTCTAAATATAATTTTATGATAATGTGAACATATGGGGGGGAAAGAACGCACCTCCCTCGAGAGAGTCAAATCATGATGTCTTGCTGTTTCTGCTCGACACATCTTTCTTCAAAATGAATTTCAACATTGTATAAAAACTTGTACATACATTGTATGTAAGACCAATGACGAAGAACAAATCTTAACTTAAATAAGGGGAGAGTGGCGAATTAATAATTGGATCCAGCGAAGCAAAGATCCTGCTAAGCCCAGCGTTTCCATCTATTTTTTTGTAAATTTGTTTCTTAAGCATCTGCGAGTCCACTATAATTTGAATGAATTTAATCCTGTCAGATCATATTAAACATTGCTTATGTGCAATGTTTTTGCAAATGTGTTACTTTTATTATACGATGCATCGAAAAAAAATTCCAGTTTCATAAAATTTCTTTTATACATTTTTTTGGTGAACATATTATTATGATTTTGCGTTATCTGCTTAAATGTGCTAAGGAGGGATTATTAAACGTAATCAGTTACTAGTTATACGTTCCACGAAAAACTCTCATAGATTTGTCGTGAAGTATAAAAAAAGTTAAAACTCCATTTTTTAGATAAGTCTGACACAAAGCTATTACTTCAGCTTGAAACATTTTCTTAAACTCTAGTATATTTTTTGTTAATTGCCTACATAAAATCTTAATTCATACTGAAAGTTTTTTTAACCATTGAGTAATATAACAAGGCAGTCAAGCCATTTGATATGTGTTGAATTGAAAGAAGGTGCCTACTAACAGAAAAGTACTGGTTATTTATATGAGTACTTCTCAACCGAAGCAAAACGACAGAGTATCAGTCATTGATCGAGCGAAGCAATGTCTCTGGTTTCAACTCGACCGAACGTTAAATATGCTTCAGTCTGTAAATTTGTTTGTTACGCAGCCACGACTGAACATGTCCTTCGATGCTGGACATGAATGTTCATTAAAGCCATTAACAAACGAATATGTATGGATTTTCAATTTTTTTATCCTTTTCAAGATGATGGCCGTTTGAATGGTTTAATTACTTGACGTATTAATGGTGAGTATAGTACCATTAATTCTTTTGTAATAATGGCGAGACATATAACTGTAAATATGTGACACTGCAAAAGCAGAAACTTCATGAAATAAATCGCATTGGAAATATCCCAACCTTTAAACAATAGGACGAAATGCAGTGCCCTAAGAGCTACACAACTATGTACGGAAAGCGACACCCTGCTTTACTATATACAGAGGTTTCTTATCTCCTTACATTTAAGCTGTTGATGATATAAGACAAAACATGTTATTTTTTTTATCTCGATTGTGGTGGCGTATTAATGAAATAATCAGGCAGTGACCCAAAGTAAAAGCAAATTTTGCAACTGTCCTTTCCCGAACATCCAAATCCATGATACTATTTTCAAAATTTTAATTCATCAGCTGTGAAGGAAATATTAAGAAACAAATATCATGGTAAATCGAAATAAGGAAAACATTTGCCAGGGTTTCTTTTAAGAGAACTGGTTTCAATACTGCATTTCAAAAAAATTTAAATCTCTAACAAAAGTAATTTGAACAAAATTGTAAAACAAAAAATTCAATATCTGATTGTATCTAAAAACTTCAATACAAAGATTCCGAGACTGTTGACTTGTGAGTCAGTCAGGCAACAGCGAAAAAAATTGCCGCACCAATCCGATGCCAACCTGAAACACAAATACCATGAATTTCAAGAATAATTATTTGAAATTTCCGTTTTAATTATGTTAATTGAAAAGCAAGTACACCGACGTTGTAGGTCAAATAACAGTAAAAATTAAACCCAAATCGCATACACATCTGCAGCAAGTATGATATTTCTTAATATTCGCTTGTCAGACAAATTTGACGCGACGATTCTTGCAATGAACTTTCTGAAAAGCAAACAGAGCATATAATTGATCACTCTCCTGCAATTCAAGTTTACTGCAGTTACACTGCACACTTACACACCACGACCTGGATACAGTTGTATATATCTGGTTTTGATCTTTTGTCTCAGTTTTAAAAAAAACACCTGTTTTAAATAGCATCTCATAGACTGTCCTTTCTTTTATTTATTAAAAAATCAATTATAATTTAAAAAAACTAACTAGGTCTTTTATTAAAAAAATTTACTTTGTACCCCTCCATCTTTTTCACTAAATATAGAACTGCACTTTAAAGAAAACTATATACATCCTTTTCTAATGCCGAAATTTTGTAACGGACATAAACAAAAAATAAAAAATAACTTGATGTTTGTTGAAAAAATAACTTACTTTGTGCCCATATTTTCTTAAAAAAGTAATTACTTTTGAACCCTAATTTTCATATTTATCCACCAACAAATCGTAGTTAGCAAAACCTCTCTGTCTTGACTTCAAATCATACTCCTCAATTCAAAATTTTAAAAAAATTAATGAACTAAGAAGCACAGTTTAAAATAAATGTGCAGATGCGCAACCACCATGTAACTCATCTTCGGCAATCGAGGTTCATTGTCTGGCTAATAAGCCATGGTCACAGGTTAGGTAGCGCTGAGTGTCTTCTAGGGTTCTGAATCCAAAGTTTGTATGTGTGCCCTAGCTTTTGTTATAGTTTGCAATGAGTTTGACGCGACAAAGAGCTGTAAGTTTGACCAGAGGATTCGTCGTTTGCCATAATCATTTCAAACTTCCACACCTGCCGTGTCAAACTTGTTGGTGACAAAAGATTCGGTCTTAAATTCGCGCAACAACATTTTTATTTTGAATTTCTTAAATTTTGGAAAAATCCTCATCAAATTGATGTACAGAGCCGTTATTAGGAGGTGCCTGATTAATAAAATTTTCTTTCGTCCTCAGCCGTCAATTAAAGCCTTCTGTACTCTTCATACAAAAAATGAAATAAATTCTTCCAACTCCAGTTTCATTGACACAACAGAGCGAGGTCCTTTTTTTAACTCGACCTTTCGGTTTCTGTCCACATTCAGAATCTGAATGTTAGAATTATCAAACAATAATATTTTAAATTTCTTTACAATAGCGACACATTCTTAATTCATAATGTAGTAAATAATAAGACCCTCTAAATTGCAAATTAAAAGCATAATTTTCTTGGTTTTGTCGACAAATGTTTGTAATTATTTATTTTCAGTTTTATGTAATTTCTGAAAAGTAATGCATTAGGGAGCTTGTATTAAAATATCGCGGGAAGACGATCTGTACAAAATGCAGCCTACATTAATCGAATAACTTTTATATGACTAAGTTCTTTTAACTTAACAAACAAGATTATATATTGTTAATTTTAACTAATTGAAATTTCTTTTCTTGTCAGTTTTATAGAGTATTTGTTTATTTTCTTTCAACCAAAAACATGATTTGTAATGATTTTGTACAATCAATTTATTTTGATTAAGCAGACTATTTTATACTTAAACAAAGAGCTTCACATATTTACGTTAAGAATGGAATACATCAGAGGCTGGGGTTTGTTATTTCGCATTTTCTAAACCTGAGACGTCGCGCGCAATATGCCGTAAAAGTGTATGTTTTGATATTCCTGGAACGTTTCCGTTTCACTGATTTGAACCAAATTTCTTTGTAAGCATTAATGGCAGAAAGTATATCCATGTTGCACTAATCTTGCATTCTTAAATTTAGATAGTGCAATAATCTAGACTTAACTGATATGAGTTTCATTTGAAAGACTGAAAATTCTCTATGAAATAATTCTAGTAAGTACTGCTTGAACAGATTTGTCTCATAATCATTCACATCTGCAACGAGATTCCTCTAAGATAATTCATATGTAAAAGTTACATGGATAAAGCCAAACATGTGGCAGTTTCTTTTAATCAAAATTACTGCTATTTATTAAAATTCTTTTCTATATAAAAATTTTATTTCAAGAAATCTAACAATGATGAGTATAGGCGATGGGTCTATTATTTAAAACCTAAAATCTTTTATTTGGGCTGGTAAATACAAATATAAATCCAATTTGAAAGTATTATTCGTGAAAGAGCAGAGCTGCACTTATGCATCTAACGAATAATAAAGTTGGCTTGCTGTCTTTGGGTTACCTCCGCTAGACTTGCCAGAACCAAATGCAGATTTTTTTTAAATTTCAAAGGTGATAAATTGCTATGTGAGTCTTGGGTTTCAAAACTAAATGGAAAAGTTGTTCGGTGACTAATTACTTTTTCGATGTTGGTAAGAATTTGACTTTTTTTTTTACAATAGAAGATTGACAAACAACACATGAATAGAAATGTAACACGATATTTAAATTGTACATAGTTAAAGCTTGTAGTAAAACTTTTAAACGAAGAAAAAAAAAATTATTTCCGCCAGATAAAAAAAAACAATACTTAAAATACAATGTCTTTAAAATTAAATTCTTATTTTGAAATGGTCATAAATGAAAAGAAGGACAAATGTTATCAAATTTAAGTGTAATATTTTGAAGGAAAGTCATATGGGGTTTTTTCCCATAAAACCTCAAAATTCACCATTAATGCGGATATCCTGTATGCAATATTTTGACTGTTATAAAAAATAGACAATTTCTTAGCTCGAGGACTTAGTGAGTGAAGATAAAAATTATTACGAAGTTTGCGAATCCAATTCTATTTTGTGATTGGATACGGATATATTTTCTTGCCGTTATGGGGTGAAGAAGGTTTCTCGATAATGAGTTTGTTATTTTGGTTAATAATGTGTGTTTGTTAGCTGAATTTTCTTTGATAATTTCGGGATAAACGTTTCTATGCTCTCAAATTAGAGGTCATTATGAATAACATCGTTCATCCCGGCACCATGACGCACATCTATCATAATTCGGAAAATTTAAACTTCACTCAGAAACCGCGCTGCACCACTAGAGAAATAACCGTACTATATTTACTATATAATGCGTTAATTGGTAACATGCTCACTTTCTGTATCTATAATATAAAGCAGAAAATTCATGTATTATATTGGTCACAACAACTCCTAAATAGTAGCGAGATGGATTTCACATATGACAGTCTTGGAACATTTCAAGTACATCCTTCTATTTTCTTTATCTTTCAGAATTAACTAATTCTAGTTATTTAATTATATAAAATAATTATACTATTTTAAGACGTTTCTTCGTCAATAACTTGGAAATAATTATTGCAAGAAAATTAATTTTTTATGCCATCTTAATAGTGAAAGAATTATTTTTTAATGATGTTAATTTTATTGTCCTGCAATGTTTTGTCCGATTTGAATTTAACATTTAAAAACCTTATTTTAAACGCAATTGTACCAAAGTTTTCGGTCGTTATAAAATTAAACAAGCCATTTTATTTTTCTTTCATCGAATCCTTCATTCGTGCTTTTTACCACTCTAAAGTTATGATAAGAAAATAATGCACTCTTTACAGCATTTACTCCAAGTCAGGTTTTAAACTCTACTTTATTTCGTATCTTAGGTCTGGTGATGAGACCAGATTTCAATATCGCTATATATCATCTAAGATAAATCGATATTTCTTTTTATATCATTTTATTATTTCTTCATTTTACTTGATTTATAAATCAACTCCAAAACTTAATGACTAATCAAAATGAAAGGAGTTTTCTGTTTATATCTTGCTTAATTTTCATTTGATACAATAAACATAATTTTGCTTTTTTCCGTCTAATAAAATGTAATGGTATTGATCTTCTCATCGAAGTATACAATGCTGGACTAGCAAAGTTAGTTTAGAAAGTTGACAAATCTCATCTATCACAATATTTAATCTGCAATTCTCTAAAAAATAATAGAGCGATTTTGTACCTTTAGCTTCAATAGTGCTGATGATAAACATCAGTTAATTTTATTCTTTTCACAAAAGAGCAAAAAACATAATAATGTAATTATATATTAAATAATTTTACAATCAAAAAATTAAGTAGGTTCAAATTAATCCCGAATTCAGAGCAATACGCAATCTGAACGAAGTACATCGA
>BGPR01018520.1:10143-30722 GCA_013235015.1 Araneus ventricosus | reverse complement strand
ATAAGCTCTCATGTCTAAAAAGGTTAAATTCTCGGCGATACAAATGTATAACGGATTTTTAGTCATTAAAGTTGCACACGATTCTGATGGTTATTACGATAATTGTATTTAGTAAGTAATTAGGAATTTTATATTTAGCTAGTTATATCGCATAAATGAATAACATAAATCAATAACTACAGATATTAACTATTAGGAGAATTGATATTTTCTCATGAAATGCACAGCTAAAAATATCAAAAGCGTGAGAAATTAAGAAAATCTCCTAAATACTTCATTTCCCCTTAATAAAAACCACATGATAAATCTAATTCCGAAAAACAATTACCTTTTGCTTAAAATTAAACAAGCATAGAGAGAGAGAGAGAGAGAAAAGAGACCTACTTCCCTTTCATAACGAATAAAACAAAATATTTAATTCAAAAGTTATTGAAAAGGATAATTATATCTGAGATAAGAGAAAATTAATTATTTAAAGATTTAATGAAATATGTTTGTCTTAGATTTTAATATTAAAATTTACTGCTGTAAATTATATTTAAAAATATTTTTAATAAGTTGTTAAAGTTTTGAAATTTTTCACAACTAAATATGCATAATTTAGATGATAATTTTGGAATTTTAAGATGATGTAAAGTTTCTTTTTCTGCTTTAATATTTTCAGAAGTTATCTAAAAAAGGCCATAGTAATTTAGTTTAGTTTTCAATTAATTAAAATTCTAATCAAAGTTTTAAAAATAATTTGGATCTTTTTACTCTCCAAAATCTATTCTGGCCAAATTTGGTAACTTTAAGACAAACGGTCAGCCCTGTAATGCGCAAACATACTTTACACAATCGGTTTTAGTATTATTATTAGAGATAACTGTACAATGGGACGGCTCTTTCATCTAAAAGGCATCATAAGGACATATCAAAAAAAAGTTTGATTTTTAAATAAAATAGTTTTGAATTTTTCAATGAAATTTTGCTAAATTTTCTTAAAAAAATTTATACATTATTACTTTAACCACTTAAGGGCTTAAATAAGAAATCCAAACAGTTATTTGTGTGAAAATTTTTATATTTTAGAAAAATATAAAACAAATATGCATTCCATTGATCTCGCATTTAGAACTTAAGATAAAATGTATACAAATAACTTAATCCACTGAAAAAATTCTAAAGATACGAATAATAATGAAAAAAATCATGCATACCTGTTATCCCTAGAGGCTCTTTGAAAAGGATTCTAACGAGCTTCAGCAGAAGGGTTTTTGTAATCAGATCTTTGTAACATAAAACTATTTGCTATTTTGTTTTGAGAAACCTAGCGTGAGTTGGTTTCCAGGCTGTAAAATGCCTTTAAGTTTGCCCATACTTGATTGGAACCACTTTAATTCTCAAGAATCAGAGGAATAAGAGATTAAAAAAGCACACTTTTCTCTTATATATAACTAACTGATTTCTCAAATTTGCGCCCCCTGGTAATGCCGCCCAGGGCACTTGCCCTACCTGCCTTACCCTCGGTACGCCACTGTTTGATCCGCACGCTTAGGCTGGTCGCAGTAACTCCCTTGAGTGTGTATAAAGCTGGGCATTCATCAGTAATTCAATCCATTTGTCGAACAACTGGTTTGTATTCCACTCATCCCAGTCGAAAAATGTAGGCAAGTCATTCACGGATGTTTCAAAGTTTGCTTTGATAAACCTTGTTTGACACACGGGGCATTTCCGTGTTTACTTTCAACATGACTTAGCCTCTTCGCGGGGTTCCCGTCTAGGCAGTGGTTTTGTTTTCAAGCTACCCTCGCAGTGAGGAGTCAAAAGGCATCCGACCATTCCAATTGTATTTCATACTATTCGGAATTCCATCAGTGCAATCCATTTGCGCCAATTTTTATCGGTTTCTCACATTGACGAAAGGTTTTTCCTTCCCGTGTTCCAAAAATCATGGAATTGAATAACGGTGAATGTCCCGCTTAAGGTATCCGACTGTGTTCGGAGACGAGTTTTCGAAATATATATATATATTAATGTTATTTTTCAACTGCATATGTTTTAAAACTATGAAAATATTGCAAAATTAGGCTTTCAAAATAATATTTTTTTAAAAAACTAAGAAATTTGAAGAAAAATGAATAAAATATTTGCCTTACGCTAACAGCCATAGACAAAATCATATTCTAAATATACATAAATCCTTGTAGGAGTACATTTTTATGACAGTTATCTGTGTTATGCTGTAAAATCTTTCTTGTACTTCAAAATAGTTTTGAGATATAGCTGAACGTAGTTACTAAATTGGTAATTTTTCATAAAAAATGTTTTTCGTTTATATTTAAACACTTAAAAATATTAGTTGATTTTAAAATTGACCTTAGTTTTTAGAGGAAAGCATCAAGCATATTACAGAAAACAATATCAGAAAATTTCATATCAATACTTGAATAACGTTTTAATAAATCATTGTTACGGTCGACAGTTTTCCTCAGAAATATCATTTCGCAGAAAACGCATTTAAAGTTCTCATGCAACTTAAAATAATGCTTACAGTTCGGTAATAAAACAGCGGTCTAACTCCATTTGTAATTCACGTAGAGTAAAAAGTGAGACAGTTTTAGAAAGCGTATTAAACAGGCTACAAAATTAAGTCATAAAAATGTTCATCAAAAACGACGATTTTAAACCAGTCGGATACCTTAAAAGCCATATGGAGATTGTGATAGGAAGCTATTTCATGGGTTTCTTTAGTGAATTCTGATCTTTAAGACGTTTAAAGTCGTGACGTCAGGGGGGTGACCATTTGGTGGTTGTATAGGGGTAAGAATATTTTCCATATATAGGCAGTTGATGAGCGGGTTTTGGTGATTATTTACCTCATTGAAGAAGTTTCTTGAGATATTTTTTTGGAATATTTAACTGCTTTAATTTTAAGGTTTTTGTGAATGACGTCGTATCTCATGCACCATGGCGCAATATAACTGCTGTAAAAATATTAAAAATTCTTACTCGACTGAAATGTGGAAAATTTCATAGTCTTTCAAGAGTGATTAAATTTTTTTAACATTTAACCCGTTTATGAAACATATTCCATATTAATACATGTTTAGTCAATTCTATCTGCTTCCATGTATTCAGAGTTCTAACTGTACATTGGCAACGGAACAGTCTCTTTGTTGTTGCTGTTTTTCCAAAACTTTGAACAATTTAGAAAATCATCGTTTTAGAAAATTACTATATGAGAGTGAAAATATAAAGGTGTTATTATTGCAGTGTCCAATGATGGGAAAATTTATAATTCAGAAAAATATAACTCAATATAAATGTAAATTTCATATTTCCTCATATATTTAATAAAATATTGTACTGAAAGCAAAAATAGTAGCCAAAGAAATTCCGTTAAATCACCATCGTTCTTTTCAGTAAAAATTCAAAATTTGTGATCATTTATTTTTACGATTTTCTGAATGAACGTCATTTGAGCTTCCCCAGACACATTATGCGAAACTTCTGAGACTGATCTAAATGTGGGTCATCGTTTTATGCATGTGATAATATGACCACATTTCGGAAGTTTGATAAGGCTATAAAACTTTTTAAATCGCTTCGAGGAAGAAGTAATGCGATCATAGATAGTAATATTTATTCTGAAATGTCATGAGAAAGATTTTGTGTGCTTTTTCTGAAAACGATTCCTTTTTTAGAGCTGAATATCTCTCATGATCATTTTTATCTTTATTTATGATTAAAAAATTCATTCTGCTGTTTATATAAATTATGATGTTCGGTAAGCCATTTTTGTGCAATTGATGAGATTTAAGCTTCCTTATGTCAAACTTGAAAACGAAAGTAAAACTAAAACGGCGCTAAACACTTCTCTCATTTTACAGTTGGAATTCCAGGTATTTTTGATGGTTAAAGAAATTCAAGGAATTTGTTTCGTCAGAACCGCGTTAGTTAATTTCATCCGAGGAATGTTTGGCAAAATAAGAAACTTTCGTACTTTGTGTTTCTTACCATTGGTTATGTTATTTCCAGTGACAGCTCACACTCAGGAACGGGCAGTGTTGCAAAAATATATTTCTCGAGAGAATACAATAGAAAAACAGTTTCAAAAAGGCATCTTTTCCTCTAAGTAGACCAAAATTTTAATTGCAATTATCTGAATTTTTTTTTAGAAAATTATCGACTTACCTATTTTCTACGAGTGACTTCGTTTTCGTGTTAAACTAGATGTGTTTCTGTCTGGAAAACACGAAAACGAAACAGAAACCAAGAACTAGATAATGAGAAAAAGAGAAGAAAAATAAATCAAGAAAGCGAATTGGAGCCTTGGGTGAGAGGTAGAAGAATGAAAATAGCCTCGAGATTGGACAAGCGCCAAACCTGAGGTGGGAATTTCACAGTTCAAGGGTGAGAAAAAGCCGCTTTTCGCCTTTCAATGTGTCACTTAGCTATGAGCAGTGGGCGAATTTTGGTACTTTCCAGCGCTATTTTGTGTATAGGTCCATCCCATGTTTCTTTTACATGTTGAATCACATTATGGATTCCTACTTCATTTCTATAATTATAATCTATATAAATATTTCATGTATGTTGTAATGTGTTTAGCTTTAGGATTTTTCATCGTCTTCTGCAGTTGATGGATCACGTGACTTCACTTTCTAAAATTGAAGAAACGAGAACGATTTTATTTGAGTCTTTTCGATAAGTTAAATAGGAATTTTATGAGGTTTTTTATTTCTTATTTTTATCGAAAAGAAGAAAGAAAACGAATTCAATGGACAAATGAACCAATTGAAGAAGGTTTTGAAAGGCGTTTAGGAAGAAGGAAAAATAATTAGTATCAGAATGCTCAGTGTGCTTGCATTTATATAGACGAACGAAATATATATTGATACATTTGTTGATATTGGAAATAACTGTCTTTTTTATTTATAATTCTAAATAATTTGGTTTTAGTATTCTCTTTCTATACATCTTTGAAATCTTATTTACCTTTTTTTTTCACTTTCGTAATTTCCTTTGCTAGTTTTATTTCAATTTTCAGTTTGTCTTTTAATGCTTACAAAATAAAAAAAGAACTTTTTCAAAGCCAATAAATTTTATTGTGTGTTTATTTTTGCTAAAGCATTAGACACAAATCAATTAAGCTTAATCATAACTGATTTTATGAAACACAGAATTTGTCTAGAGGATTAAGGTATGCCATAGCTGATAGCAACTGTTCCCTTCCTCCTATTTGTTACAACATAAAATACAGACTTACAGAAGTTTTTCTTATCTCTTCTCTTTCTCCTATTTGTTGCATCATAAGACACAGACGTACAGAAGTTTTTCTTAACTCTTCCCTTTCTCCTATTTCTTACAACATAAGACACAGACTTACAGGAGTTTTTCATTTATCGTGTTGATAGACACGTGCACCGTCCCGTGGAAGAATGTTTTTCTAAAATTTCACACAGATCCAAAATTTTGGATTACAGACGATCAAAAATTTACAAATACCAAATTTCATTGGCCCAGCTCAGTCCATTTTTAAGATATCGTACTCTCGCGCACTAAAACTGACACTACCGCAGACATAATTCCAAAATTATGGTTTTCGGACACAGGGAGGACACATAGACTTTCATCAAAGATTTGGAGTCAAATTTTTTGAAGATTTCAATAATTTATCCTTCTGCAACTCGCACACGAGAAAATGATAAAAAAAACTTCAAGAGTTTTCTAAATATCTGTCTTTTTTCCGCCCCCTTTATTTAAATAATTAAATTAAGCACTGTCTTTAGAATGGCTGCCTCACCAAAAAAGGAAGAAAAATATCCAATGATGGTAAGGTACGTTTTTTTCTTATCATGACAGCACAATGAAATTCTTTATAGGATGAGCAAGGATTCACGTCGTACGAGTCGTGTAATGAGAAAGGATTTTATTAAAATGTCGACAGTTTTAGGATTACAGAAAGCAAATTGGAATTTATTATATATATATATTCCTACAAAACAAAGTTTTTTTGTTCACCTTTACTGTTGCTTTAATCATCTCATATGGAGTAAAAATAGTTTAGAGAGAAATAAAAGTAAACGCCTCTCCGAATTTAATCTTACCCATTATATAAGCCTTATCTTCCACAAAGGAGTAAATGGTAATGATTGGATGAGGCTGGTTGGATGGTTGGTTGATTGAGGTTTAATGGCGCAAGAGCCATTGTTGGTTAAACTGCGCCAAGATTGGATGAGGTGGTCTGTATTTAAATATAATAATTTATTGTATACCCGGAGCTTAAATATTATGCACATCTTTTTTGATAATAATTAGTAATTTACCGCCTTCGGCTGCCAGATGTTCTCCCATAATATTAAAAGACCATAGCTACACTTGAAAAATGGCGAAATCGGTCCACTCTGTCGAAATTTTATTTTAGGATATTTCTTGGAAAGTGGATTAGAGGAAGCAAGAAACCACTGATGATGTATTTAGGGGTCATGAGCTTTCATATCAAACAAAAATTGTCGAAATCGGTCCAGTGGTTGGGGTTAGAGGACTCGTTCTTTGGTTTTTCCAATTATTTGAAATCCAGTATAAGACTCCTTACAAGTTTCTCATTTATACGTCTATTCATCACAAACCCGATTCATTAGTATTCACTGTAGTGATAAAGTATTTTAGTCATACGATGCAAAGATTCGGTTATACGTCGTTTTCCCCTGTTCTGAAATGTGAAAATATCCTCCTTTCTAGTATGTAAAGTGTGATCAAGATACCATGACTTCGAAATTATTCACAGTTGATGAATTAATAGAAGACAAGTTGTCTGGTGCTAATTTAAGCGATGATGATTAAGTTATTCCACTTTTCTTTAAAGACGCAATGGACTCCATTAGAAAACTTCGAACTTATTTCTTTGGTCAGAAGAACATTGAAAAAGTATCCAATGAACTTAATTCGATTCATAATTCTGCACTTACACTCACAGACCATCAACACGTCAGACGACGGTTAAAAAATTTCTTAATTAAGCGCCTACCTGCATGCACATAAATCGTCTAAGATATGTAATAGTATTCAAGGCATGCAATGAAGGTATGATTTTTCTCACTTTTATGATACATGCTGGATCTAAAATTTAATTAAATTTAATAAAAATTTAATTTAATTTAATTGATTTCCATACTATGTAGTATTATACTAGTACTATTTTAAAATACTTTAAGCGATGATGAAGAAGTTACACCACCTTTCTTTAAAGACACAATGGAATCCATTAGAAAACTTTAAAATTAATACTTTTAAATCAATTTGCATAAGTTGCATTAAATTTATAATAATCAAAGTTGTTTAGTGAATTTTCCTTTATACGTCGATCCCTTGAAAGATGTATAAACGCGGTTTGCTGTATATGCATTTCATTCATCTATCATTACAAAATACAATTTATCTGGCAACTTTGTACTGAAATAGCTTTTGAGTCATTGCAAATAGTACTAAACTTTTTTTACAACAAAGAAGGTGAACAGGAATGTCATGGATAGTGTTTTCGAAGTGAGAACTTTCATACTAAAATAATAGAGAACACAGTCAAAAAGTTGTTGGATACAGATTCAAGTGTTTCTTTTTTTATGCTTGAGAATGAATCAGTTAAGGCACTTTTGAACCTAATAATGTCTTTTTCTTTTTCTTGTGTCTTCTTCATGAGACTCCAAAGACAGAAATCACATGGATTAATATCTGGTGATTAAGATAGCCAATGCAATACACCAGGACAACGATTTGGGTATTGATAGGGAATAGCTTGCCTTCCAAACTCTCTCCTAATTACATTGTTCGGTTTTTGGATGTTGAAGACCATTTCCGTAAAAGTAAAGGCATTTTCGTCCCATATATGGAAATTTTAAAAAATAAAAGTACAATATTCAGTTGAATATTACTGTTTTGGAATAAATTTTGAAAGAGGGTGAAAGTAAAGGTAAATTATTTATTTTTATACCCTCTCTCATTGAACGCATTAGTAGCGCCATCTAGTGAAGCTTTAAGAAGTTATTTCAGATCAAAGATGTAGCGTAATTAAAACTTATAATAGTAATTTTTTTTCTTTCCTATCACTCTCATTGTTATCATTCAAGACGCATACTGTACACTGTAAGTTGTACTGGAAACGTGCTAAAGTCTTTGTAGTTTTTATTGTGTTCTCCGTAGTCCCCGAATGACGTCAGATATTGTAAAGTATTTTCGCGATTTTCATCGACTAAACTTACTTTGCGACACTCTGTTCTGTTTCAGTTTTTACTCTCATTGATGAGGACGAAACACTTTCTAAGTTAGTCGCCGTTGACTGAGACTCGTCTACACAATGTATTTTCTTCATCATAATAATCTAAAGATATTCTTCATAGTTTATGAATGCTTAAGAGAATGCATTTTCACACCTCAGTCAATAATTAAACACCTTTAGAAAAGAGATTCTTGAATACTAGTAATTGCAGACAACTTTAACTGAAAATGAGAACTTTGTGTTTATTTTAACATGATAATGACTTGACACATATACTACCAAGTATTGCAAAAATGTTAATAATTTTTTTAATAAAATCTTAAATAGATGTTTTCTAAGCCCATGTATATACATAAAATAAAAAAAACTTATAACAAAACTGTTATTAGTTTCACCGGTACAGACTACTTATTCTAAAAACAGGACAATGGCACAATCCACTACCATTCGTTTCGACTTAGGTGGAATGGGAGAAAGCATCTTAAAGCTTAGTCCAGCGTTACGTTTTCTACAGATAGTTGTTAGTTTGGCTGCATTGGTTTTTAGATGGCATCTTCTTTGTCGTTTTTGGGGTTTTTTCACAATAACATGCTTATTTTTAAGCTTTTGAAAATCTTTATTAACTTGTTGAACTCCCAGTTTTCTACAAGATTGTTTCCTTGGAATAGAATGTCCAAATAGTCAACTGTTATATGTCTTAGAAGACCAAGCAGGCTCAAACTATCATCACTAAATAGATGATTGAGATTTCATCAAGCAACAAATGCTCTCTCAAACGCCTTAATAAATAAAGACCAGTACATTTTTTCCCTTAAATTGAAGTAAAATAAATTGATGCATGATTTGTCATGCATCAATTGATGATGAAAGATCAACTCAGTTTTTATATTTATTGCAGAATGTATGCGCATAGGTACCTCTACCTGTTTTCTGCCGCGTGAAAAATTAAAAATTTACATGACATTTTAAAATATTAGCATCAAAGTTATTTTGAAAAGAAAACAAAATTCAAGTATAGGGAAACGAGAAAAATTATGTCTACATCGACGAATTTCAAAATACAAATAATGAAAAATACAATGGCTTCATGGGCTTTTGTTTCAGAATAATTAACTCCACCCTGCATGCCTGGCACATGATATGAATATTAGGGTGGGCCAAAAAACACTTTTTTTCGAAATCGCTATTCTAGTAGTGCGGAAAGGGTTCTCTCTGAGTCCAATAAACACGGTGTAAAATATTTTTTTGATTGGATAATATCTTCTGCCCCCGCATCGCACTTGGATTTTGGAAATTTGGGTAAAAATTGCAATTTTTATTCGGTGTCGGAAATATAATTATTTTTCAGTATTGCTATTCTAATAGTGCGGAAGAAGCGTCCAATAGGTTAAATAAGAAAGATTTTAAATATTTTTCGATCGAATAATATCTTCTGTTCCCGCATCGCAATCGAAATTTTGCAATTTTTGAAAAAAAGTGCACTTTTTTATGTGTTATAGAAATAAATCAAACATGAAAAATAGATGGGTACAAACGCTGTTTATTGATGTATTGTAATGTACAATTGATTATATTACCTGAAAATTATTAAATAATTGCTGAATCATAATATATTAATATAATATGTGTTAAGGATATTGTAACAATAGAATGTTATGACATGCCAATATCAAAAGTTTACTTGCACTTAATCAGCAGGAAGAGGCTTGAAATCAGCCTTATTGTCGAATTAAGGCATCGGGAAAAGAATGTGAATCTAATGAAACCGTCTCTGTTTTGAAACCCATAGACCTTAATGGATGCTTCTGTCACTAACTTTACACACTGTTCCACTGCCTGTGTGTGACATGGGAAGTGAACGAAGTCCCATTCTGGATTTTTCTTATCACACACAATAGATCTAAATACGACAGTGGATATATTACGGAGGATTGGTGGAGAAGTAATGGTAATTGAAAACCAGTCAATCATTTCCATATAGTCAGCAGCTTCAAAATTCAGTTATGGTGGAGAAAGACACGTACTGACTTTACATTGGAAGATGACTCTCTAGACTTAATTATACGTCATGCAGCAAGTTCTTTGATGTACACTCTTTCATACTTCAGCATACACAGCAAGATATTCTCAGGATGAGCAAAGAACGAATTTCTACAAATTACTCCATCAACGACGTCCTTGTGGTCTTAAAATAAATACCTGGATATAGAAATAGTATTCCACACATGCTTAGCTCAATCTTTAAGCGAGTGTTTAGACTTTATATTAAACCAGTTTGGAGTGTAAACTTTCATAACAAATTCAGCGATTTGTTCCAACTTCAAAGACGAAGCTGGAGAACTAACATATAATCTTAAAACTCAGTTGGCTTTTGTCAGCCAGCGTGAATGTGATAATGTACCAGGACTGCGTCTAGACAGCTCATCAGAACAATTACCCAATCGCAACGCTTGAGATATTTCTAGTTAGTACATTTGATCCTTGCTTCAGTCACGTCTATCAGTTGTTGGTAATTCGCCGTCAATAATTTCGAAAGTTGTAACTGGCAAAGCTTCACATGTAAGGAGCGCCTTCCCAAAATTACCAGAATATGATTTTGGATCATTTGTTGGCACATCCAACGTTTCAAACAGATGCCTCAGAGTAAGTGTTCATTAAAATGAAGGATACATATTACCCACTGCAGAAGTTTACCAAGTTTCAACTCCAAACACCGGATTTCCATCCGGTATTAACAGATGTGCCGTCACAGCCAATTTCCAAAAACTGAGAAAGCTCTCTTGTGATCCCTTCAAAATATCCGATAATAGTGTGTTTTGCGGTGCCAAATGATGGACTCAAATGAGTAATGTAACGTGAACCCAGTTCTTCAATAAGACATAAATGTTCATTTTTTGCTTTTCTCGTGTATCTTTTAGTATCTACTCTTTCCTCTATAAATGTAAAATCTTTACGACCATCGAAATACAGTCCCTTCAATGGTAATGCCTGAGCTTCACTTAAAGCTTGGAATTTTAAATCCTTTCTTACCTTAGCCTTTTCCCTTCGTAGCATGTTTTCGTCAACCACCAAATCTGAGTTGTTGCTAGTTATGAGACCGACATCGTGAAGAACACTTGAAGCAATTGCAACCACAGTCCGATCCGAGACGCCAAACAGGTCGCCATCCACAACAGTTGAAGGAAGGCCAAGTCGCATTTGTGATGATTTAGCTACAAATGGAGTTAATTGTTTGTACTTATGATCAGTAAGAGGGATTAAACGGTTCGATGTCGATGATTTGTAAGTGTTCAGATTTAAAATTACTTCAGATATCTCTCAAGAACAATCCGTTTCTTCATCTTCATAATCTACATACTCTGCGTTAGACGTTGCTTGTGTATGATTTAAATATAAATTCTGAGCCTTTCTATCAGCATTATCAGCAAAATTCTGAAGTCGCTTCTTGTATGAAAAGTCAAGAAAAAGTGTACTTTTTTACAAAATTGCAAAATTTCAATTGCGATACGGGAACAGAAGATATTATTCGATCGAAATAAAATTTTACACCTTTCTTATTGAACTCAGTGGGCACCTCTTCAGCACTATTAGAATAGCAATATTGAAAAATAATTATATTTCCTACACCGAGTAAAAATTGCAATTTTTACCCAAATTTCCAAAATCCAAGTGCGATGCGGGGACAGAAGATATTATCCAATCAAAAAAATATTTTACACCGTATTTATTGGACCCAGAGAGAACCCTTTCCGCACTATTAGAATAGCTATTTCGAAAAAAAGTGTTTTTCGGCCCACCCTAATGTATATGTCAGACAGACTGTTAGGTGCCTGCGTTGTTGTAGTGTAACAATGTTTGAAATGTAACAGGAAAGAAAGGATTATCTCCATTAGTAACTGATGGTGTTAGATAGTAGTGAATTGTACCATCGTCCTTTTTTAAGACAATCGAAAATGCAAGAAAAAAATTACCTTTTAGATAAATTTTTGACAATTCATTTTTACTGATATAAAAGTATGGAATATTACCTTAATAAATTTATATGCAGGGTTTTTATTGGAGGTCAAATCTTTAAAGAAACATGCGTGTTGAAAATGTGAAAGAAAAATTTTGCAAAAATCGCTATTTTAAAATTTTAAGAAAAAATATCCAACATCAATTGAAACTTGCGATAAAGACAAACGTCTAGATAAATGACCGTTGAATAATAAAATGTCTTTAATTTGAATTAAAATTTTGAAAATAATTTATATAGAGACCACTTATGTGTTATCTTATTTTTAGGACGGTGAGGAAATATGGGTTAAGGCTGACATTCTTTCTATAAATTGCGTGAACATGAAGCAAAATATAGTTCAAAATGTTCGCAAGGCAAATATTTGGGCATAGAGTTACCAAATTTGGCAATGTAGTTACTTAAAACCCCTTCAGACCTGGTGTCCGGTATACCGGACATCAACTTTGAACTGCTCCTATTAATTCAATAATTGACGAAACTACATGCTGTTTTCTTCTTTGATTCTCGATTTTCTTATAAATATAATTGTTGCAAGAATTTTTCGTTTCGGGCATAGAATTATTTCATTTTTTTAGTTTTTTTTCCAAAAAAATTGGGAAAATCATCGTTCTTCCCAAAATGGAGCTCGGTGGTGAATTTTGTTTTTCAAGTAATTTCTTGTTTTTAATCCTCTTTTCACTATTTAAAATACTTCTATAATATTTTATTACTCTTTGACAACTATTTTAAAGTAAAATTTGTGTGATTTTGTATCTTTTTTAAGTTGAAATATCCAGTACTGTTCGGATGCCGGACATGGGGTAACTTCTTTAATTTGTCATCTACAGGCTTGAAATTTCATTTATGCTTTAATCTTTGCAGTAGTACATAGTACACCAAAGGAAAAAAAATTCCAACTCCATTATTTCTTAATTGGTCAAATTGTCCTTTACCTTCTGAATAATCCTCGTATATAATAAAAATTTGTAATTTCGCTGAATTTTCGGAATGGAGTCATGTGTAACCATAAATCTAAAATCATAAAACTAAGCTTAACCTAGTTTTTCTAAGCAATAAATATATATACCTCCAGAAACAAATAGTAAGATTGAAAAGTAAAATAACGGATCAGCTTCTTCTATAAAGCATTTGAGCCAGCAAATATATATGATGGAATGCAGTAGAGACATGGAGAAAATCTACCTTGCCTTTGAGGCAGGACTGGGCTTATCTTGTTCTCTGTCGGGTACTACGAAATGTAGAAATTCAATATAAATTTCTTTATCTATTATGTTTGGAACTCAAGAAAGCAAAATTGATCCTAAGCCGCCCTCTGTCAGAAGAGTATCCACAAAATAAATTTATGTTTATCTTTTAGAATTTAGAAGGATATAACTCTGATCTTTTATGTATTATACACATCCTATAGGACGCATTCTATTACATCTCTTTTTATAAAGTAAGTTTTAGAATAGAATGTGTTTCATAAATAGAATGGGCTAAGTCGTGAAAACAACGGCAGACAATAGAAAAATTGAACTGTCAATAATTCGATTTAGTGGCAGATTATACTGCGGAAGTCACGTCAGTGTGATTGAAATGTATAACGTGATTACAAAACTGAAAAAGAAATTCATACAATGGACAATAATGAAGGAAAAATTCAAATTCTTTCATTTCCTGAATAAAACATGGGGGAAATACTTTAAGGAATCATATTTTGTTTTAAGCATGGGATGGTTAAAAATCAGTTTGTTACCAAAGGGCAGTGAATTTTATATGAAAGAAATTCCCTTGATAAAATTCTGTAATGTCAAACACAGATGAATTTTAATAAATAATAATACAGATAAGGAATTTCCTTTAATATTTTAGAATAAAATATGGTATTCTCAGGCGTAGAAACAAAGCTAAAAAGATGCAGTCTCCAGCCAAAAACATCAAATTATTATTATTATTAACGTAGGACTACGTTCCTCCCATTGGGGACTCAGGAAGGAATTTGAATCGCACGCCAAAACGCCACGAAAAACGTTGTATGGGAGATCCTCTATATCTCTGTAACTACATATGTTAAAAATATAACTACTGTCTTTTCTTAGAAATAAAGCGTAACAACAGAAGTTACAAAAAAAAATTGAGAATCGGAACTGTAGTTCAGTTACTACTAAGTCGCAAAGTTGGACAAAAATACTCATCAATTGGTGACGCGATCCTCTATATCTCGGTAACAACATATGTTAAAAACATAATTAATGTCTTACTTTTGAGATAAAGGGTAACAACAGAAGTTACAAAATAAAATTTGAAAATCGGAAAAGAGTCACGCGAGTAAAGTAAACCTACGCCTTTAACATCAGCGACTGTTTGAAAAAGACAGCCTCCCGTCATTTTTTATCAGCAATCAGGAAGAAATCTATATGTTGTATAATTGATTTAATTAAATTTCAGTATGTGTTCTATTAGAAACAACAAGTATTAGAGCTTCAGTCTTATTCTCAATATTTTAGAAGACAAAATTAGGTACGTTGCTTAAAGGCAACACTGTGCATTTAAGGGTTAAATGGTCAATCTTTAAATAAAATTGAATCGCTTATAAAACAAACAGGCGTATGCATATTGTAAGTATGGAAACAGTTGCTGTTAACTATTCCCTCTTGGTAACTAGAAAGGAGTTTCTGATAAAGGGGAAATGCGATACTTCTGTTAGATAAAGCAACCTTGGAGCACTTGAATATCACCTGAAGTAGAAATCGGACTTCAGTTCCGGTAGATGGGGAGTAGGTTGCTTCCTGGAGGGAATTTCAGGGGAAACTGGTCCACATTAATTTCATGGAAAACTAGGAAACTTCCAGCATCAGGATAGAAGCAATGATATTCTATTTCCGATTCAAATTCCTGGAATAATGCTTTGCCTACTGGTGGGTACAGTAAGAAAATAGAATCTATTGTCATAATTGTTTATAGTTCGTGTTACATAAGAGGTAATCAAGGTAATGTGTTACATGAAACAATCTGCTCTAATTTTGTTCTTCTTATCAGCCGCATAGATTTTTTCTGTATGTGTGCTTGTTTAATGTCCTTGCATGATAATGTCAAAAACAATAAATGTGGATAAATGACTAAACTGCTGAAAAGTTGAAACCCACTTTTTGAATGTAAACAATGCAAACTGGGCTTGATATGAATGTAAGCCTGATAACAAAAGCCGTATTGTTGTCCGACATCATTTTCTTATTTTACATATTTATGCTCAAGCGCAATCTGAAAATATAACTGATTTTACAGGATAAATTTAGCAAAAGAAAGCCAATTCACGACAGAGTTCTCAAAGGTACATTAAAAATAGACATAAAACGAATCCTTTCAGCTTAACAGCGTTTTATTGCACACTTTTATTTAAGTTGACTTCTACATAACTGTCTGTTTCCTGTGAATAAGATATTTTAAAATTTTCACAATTTAGTTCTTAAATAATCGCTTAACTTTATATATCTTTGATTGAATATGAGAGGCGCCATCTGCAGTTGATGTCAGAAAAAGTGATTAAACAATTCTATAATGATTATAATAAGAGTTTATGAAATATATGAAAGAAAAATAGAAACAAAAAGAAATTCAAAAAGTCAAAGCACACACTTTTTTTAGTTTTACTAAAATGTAGATTAGATTTTATTATCAAAAACCTTAAAAACATAAGTTAGCGAAATCATGAAACGAATATCAAAAGACAGAAAATTCTTGAACATTCATTAAGCTGGACATTTACGACAACCCTGCTCTCTGCCATTGGGACCAACGACCGGTTTGTTTTCCACCCATTCCAGTCGATCGATTTTGGTGGGTCATTCACAGATGCTCCAAAGCCACTTAGATCCCCCTACTCCTCCTCATCCGCACGGTTTTTTTTCGATTTTAGGAGAGAACACCCTCTCCGCCCAGCCCTGTTTTTCCCTCCCCAACGCTCCCTCCACACACGGGTGATTTATCGCCCGCTAGAAGGATCGTATTTCACTTTTATGGCCGAATGGGATGACTGAAAATCCAATGACGTTGGAATTCCAAACCCTCCCTCTGTCTACGCCAGTTATCATCGGGTCTTCACATTGTCGAATGGGTTTGGTATCTTGTGTTCCAAAAAAAGTGGAGTGGAACACTGGTAAATGTCCCGCTTTAAATTTAAAATGTATTATGAGCGTGATTAAATTTCTAATTTATTTAGAGAATTGCAGAATTTACTCACGCTGCTACGAGTTTTATTTTGACCTCTAGATTTTTCATAAAAAATTATTTTCTACATTTTAGTGTAGTTATAAAAGCGTAATATTTTTAATTTTTTTTATTTAATGATTAATCTAAAACTCAATTATTTTAGCTGAACTTGAACATTCCGTTAGTTGCAATATCTGATAGATATCCTGCGTCTATTAAAGGTTTTTAATGCATTTCCATTTGACAGAATATTCATTTGCATTCTCATTAGGACTAATTATAATTGGCCCAAATAATTAGGTTAGATAATTTTTCCTTCATAACTTTGGTCAACAGGATTAATTTAAGGCCAGAAGCGAGTTTCTTGCTCTGTGTCCATCATGTTTTTAGAAATGAAGCAGGAAACCCGATTAAACACTACAAGGACCATTGAACTAAAAAGCTTCATATATTTTTCAAAGCAATAGAACATAAATAAATACATCGCACCTATTTACAAAAATTTACAGAAGATTTACAATATTATTTCCAGAAAAGTCGACAGGAGTAATTTTTATCTTTCAATACGACATCATCAATCTTTATGAATATAATATCGTTGAGTTGTTTTTCTCATGATCGGTAAGCGAGATCTGTCACGCATGCACCAAGAAAGCTGCACGAGAACATAACTATATATATATATATACAAACATAAACATAACCAGAAACAAATGCAATAACAGTTAAGAAAATACTCAAAATAAAGAAGTGCAATTTCAAAAGAAGTAAACTTTAGGAAAAGGACAAAATATGATAAACATAGAATGTGAGAAACACACACATAAAAATTTGAGAAAAAATAGATTCTATAAATAATTTAAATATGAGGAAAAAACTTCCCAAATGCGGTGAATGCGCCAAAGCAGCAGTACAACCGAAAAGTGAGAAATATTAATAAAAGAAAACATAGAAAGAAATATTAAGAAAACATTAAAAACACGTTGTAAAAGAAAAACCAAAATAATAAAAAGGAACAAAAACGCCAACGCCCGGGACGCGTCATCAGCAAGGGAAATCCCGAACGGGCGTATATATAAATAAATTCGGTGTTTTCTGAACACAAAACTCTAGCAATAGAGCCAAAAAGAGTTTGTTTCCCCGGAACACCGAACAAAACCCAAAGTTTGAAACAAAGCAAAAGCCCAAGTCCAATTGAAAAAAAGTAAAATATAATAAAAGCCCAAGTCCATTAGGAACAAAGCATATTAAACCCAACCCCAAAACCAACAATGCAAAACAAAAACGAAGAAAAAGGTGTCAAAACTCACCCAAAAATCCACAATTGAAGAGACAATGGATCCAAATGCAGAAGCACGTGGCACGAACTACCGTTTAAAAGTGCTGACGTGACAACGGTTGAAGTGGTTGAAGGTTAACTTTTAACGTCACAAGTTTCGGAAAATGTTTTACTTGGAGTGAGGAGTGAAGAGTCTTAGAGACCTTTTGTTGTCAGTGAGGTCTAAGGAGCTTTTCTACGAGTGCCAGTAGATAAGTAAACAAAAGCCAAAAAGTAAACCAAAATGAGACTAACTGTAAAATATATCAGAGGCAAAAATAGGCAGGGTTTTTTTTACAGAACGCTGTGGAATAAAGGTAAAAAAGAGAAATGGGAATTTTATTTGAATTAAGATTGTATTTGAAAAGTTCGATTTGTTTCTTCTTTGATTCTGAATTGTTACAAATATTTTTAATCCTTAGTAATTGATGTAATACTGTGTTTTTAAAGATCTTAATAGAGATATTTAAATTCATTTCTTTTGTCGTAGATACTTAAATTTAATTCGTTTTGACAATCAATATCAAGATCAAGAAAAATAGCTTTAATATTATTATTGTTAGTTTTTGTTAATTTTAGTTCTTCAGGATAAATATTCCCACTAACTGTAGAGAAATCTTTAAAATTAAAAATCAGGATGTCATCTATATATCTAAAAGATGAATTTAAACTTAAAACTGTATCTTTTTCGTAAAAGTGAAGAAATAGATTTGCAATTAAAGAAGAAAAACAAGACCCCTGTGGAATTCCTTTAATCTGTAAGAAAATATTTTCGCCATTCGAGATGAAATTGTTGAAGACGCATAAATTAATAATGTCTAACCAATACGCTTCTGTGCATTTTAGCAAGTTTTTCAAGTCATTGTAATAATGCATTAAAACGTCTTTTAATTTATTAAGTGGGGTGCTATTGAACAGGTCCTGAAAGTCATGTGTCTCAATATATGTAATTACATTGTTTTTTGCAAAATCAATCACTTTATTATTATTTTTAATAATCCATGTAAAATTTTCTTTTTCTATAAAACTTAGAATAATATTAAGGTACTTAGAGAATGATTCTCCGGCTTTTTTCATGTACGTATTTGTTCTCCAAGTGATGAATCTGAACTTGATAGGTTGTTTGTGGAATTTTGGATAGATTGTAATATATGGAAGGGTCATATTATTGTTTATGCAATTAATTCTTTTATTTGAAGCGCGGATTTTATTCTGTACAGTGGTGCTGTTAGATTTATATAATTTAAATGTTTCAGAGGTTTTTAGTTCCTTATCCAAGAGTTCAAGATAGAATTTTTTACAAATAATTGAGAAATTGCCTGACGCTTTGTCGATAGGAGTTAGAATGAAAAGTTTCTGTATATCTTTGATTTTTTCTTTTATTGTTTTCAAGGAATAATAACTGTAAATTTTATAGAAATTATAGAAATTCTTATTGATAAAGTCTTTAAATTTTAAATAATAACGCCATTTCCAGTCTATGAAGAAACAAAGAGGAATATCGAAATTGTTAGAAATTTTTAAACAAAAACAATCAATATTTTTAAGAAGGCATTTAGTAACTGTTTTCTTTTCATTCGAAAAATGGGACGAAATTTAGTACCTTTTTCCAAACGTTTTCGTAATTCACTATCTTGAATTATATTTAAATTACCTGTAATAAAGTGTTTATGGTGGGAACCCACGAAACTCCTATATTCCTCCTCATTGCAGAGACAATGAGCAGAATTTCGATTGCTATCAATGTTTTTACAAAAGAAATTATAATTAAAAACCCTATGACCAAGAGGAATGACATATTTGAAGGATTTGCCAAGTTTCAAGGTTTTCAGTGGAAACGAATCAAGTGTTTCTTCAAAGATTCGGTTGAAATTGAAAGCATCAAAAATAGGATGTTTAAAGTCCATTGACATATATAAAACACTTTCTTTAGCTTTTTTATTTTTAACAATCCTCTGAATCCTAGCTTTATAAATACCATTAATGAGAATAAGGAAATGTATATATATATATAACGCTAAGGCGGAAAAGGAGGGTTAATTTTCCTTTCGTCGATGGCAATGTCTGTTACCACACAAAACCGGAAGCCTCCGCCATGTTAGGCACAACTTCATGGGAATAACCTGTTACTATATTCGTTGTGATGTAAAATAACTTTTTCTCGCAAAGAATGAGTTGAAGGCGTTGAGTTCACGAAATGATTCAAAAGAGATCAGTTAGAAATGAAGGATATCGCTTATGAGAGCCATAGATCGTACAGGTTAAAGTCAACATATTTTAAGTCAACGACTTGGGTTTTTCTAAAAAAAAAAGTTTGGATCAAAAGCTTGCATATAAATATTATCAACTCTTCCCCTCGATCTAAAATTCAGCAATCTTTAAAATTCCAAACGGCTATATAAATGACAGTTCAAATAAGGAAAAAACCCTGTTTCAATTTCCAGCAGTGCGTTCCAATGGTACAGTTGTCAAGACATTGCGTTTGCAATTCAGTGTTCCGGGGTTCGGTCCTGGGTGATAAACTCTTTCTCCGAGTGTTTTCACTCGCCATTATTACCATATTCTGCCTCCCATAATTATCTTCTCATTTTAGTATCACCTTAATCGATTTATTTTTAATCCTTGAAAATAAAAAAAACTTCAAAAAAAATCTTTACACAATTTTCTTACACATTCCTACGCACTTTTTTCATCCATCCTCTTTGCCGCATTACTAATATTTTGGATAGTATAAGTTTCAGATAATATTTTCCTAAAACTTATGGGAAAATAATTTTTTACTAGATTTTATTCCT
>BGPR01018519.1:5849-29909 GCA_013235015.1 Araneus ventricosus | reverse complement strand
CACCAACGGGAGGACGTTTGACCACTACGTATGATTTAGCATGCAACTGGCCCCATACACGGGGGATCTTCAGTGGATTCGGGTTTCGAACCTGCGACCCTCCGGTCCAAACCTTACCACTAGGCCACCGCGGCCTGTTTAGTTAACGGGATTTAAGAAGAGTTTAGATAAGAGTGAAGGGAAAAAAAAGAAATGAGGAGAGGGAGAATTAATAAAGTGGGTTGGTGATTAAATTAATTAAGTGGAAAGAGCAGTTCGAAAGTCTGGTATAGCAGGTGGCAAGGGCCAAGGAAGGGGTTTAATCCTTTGGAAGGGCTTCAGCAAGGATAAATAGCTTTTGTGTAACAGCTATCTTCAGTAATATTCATTTTTTTGAGAACTTCTTGAATATTGGGTATGGCATCCATCATTTTTTTAAATTTCTTTTAGAAGCTTCAAAAGGTTTGAAAGTTCATTTGGTTAGGAATTTCCTTAATCATTTCAGCATTCAGGTTGGTTGTAAGATTTTTGGGTTCGTTGTTGACCTCTGGTGGCTGTTCAGCTGTTATTGTTTTTCTATTGTTTTCTTTTAAAGTTGAAGCATAGGATTTTCCAAGAGCTATTTTTTTGAGTTTAGGAAATTTAGGACAGCCCCTGAAGGAGGCAGTATGAGGTCCGTTGCAATTGGCGCACTTTGGAGTGAAATTTTCTTTTTTCTTCATCGGGCATACCCGTGAGTCATGTGCCTCAGCACAGATTACGCATCTAACTTTCATTTTACATCCAGAACTATGTTGTGAAAATTTCTGCCGATTGTTTTTCCCTTCGTACTTTTTTACATAAATAATAAAGTAGTCCATAGTAGTTAACTTGTAAATATCTTGAATGTTTTCAGTTTTGAGTAGATGGACTTAAATATTTAAGGGTTTCTTATCTTTGAACTTTTTCAGCTGGTTTACTTTATCAACTCTAAAATTGAGTTTTGTTAGGATGGTTTTAATTTCTTCGGTAGAATAATCAATTGGAAGTCCTTTTTATTACAACTTTCATTGGTTTTTTCTCATTAGGAGGGATGGCATAATATTGAATTTTTTCAGTGTCTAGATAATCAGTTATTTTTCTATGATAAGTGGTGTTTTGCAAAAAACATGCATAAATTCACCTTTTGGTTTAGCGGCACAGCTAATTTTTTTGGACTTCATTAAGTCTTTGTAGTAGAAGTTTAAAGTTGTTGAATTTCCTTATAATAACTGTAGGCACTTGCTCAATTATTTGTTCAGTAGGTAAATTTGCCAAGGGGGTAAATTTGTTGCTAGTTAAAGTGCTATTTTTTCTTGGTAATGATAGGAGTTTTATGAGCCCTTTTTCCATTTCTAAGTTCTTCAGAATCACTTTTCTTTCATTTTTTAATGACGGTTTTAAAGCCTTCATCGTTTTCAATTTCTGTATCAGTACTAGTGTCACTAAAGGACAGAACATCGTCTTCAATTTTTTCAGCAATTTGATTTAATCTTGTACCAATTTCCATATTATTAATAGAGAGGTTAGGAGGAGATTCAAGGGAGATATCAAAGGAGATAGGAGTAGGGTTGTTTGTAGTAGTATTAGTAGTTTTTTGCTCAATATTTTACCTGACTTCCCTATGTCCATGTATAGATTAATTCATGGGATGGTGTTTTCTCCGTATTTATTCTCCGCCATAGCTTGCAGTTTTATCGTCCAATCTGTAGATTTTTCCATTGGGTCTTTTTTCTCTAACAGTCCATAATGAAAATGGATATCTTCGAGCGGGAGAAAGAGAAACACGTCCGTACTCAATCGTATCCAGTGCTAAACTCGCAGCGATGCGATTCTGCAGACCCTATCATTGAAAAAAGTCGTTCATCAGGAGGCGATGTGCCAAGCTGACATATGGGAAATTCTTCGGTTTTAACCCTCACATACCGAGCGAGACAGTCTAAAAATTTCCCCTTAACAGCGAGGAAGGCCGGTCTGAGGCAGTTGGCTCCTATTGAGGTTCTGAGATCGCTTAGGAGATAAGCGTGGTAGGGGGTCCAATTATCCTCGCCAACCACAGCCTATTTCCGTGCGCCTTAAGGAAAAGTTATAGCAAAGGGTGGGGTGGCGCGTACAATGACCACCCAGGTTCGGAGAGTCCAATTTATGTCGTTTGTTTCGAAAAATTCCCGGTTTTAAAGGAGCCAGAAGAAAAAAGTCGCCTCAGGATTAAAGAGTTAAACAACGTATTTTCTCGAATTTAATTTCTCTCTTGACTCATTCATTGGTGTAAATCCGGACATTAATGCGGATGTGTGCTTGAAATCCGGACGCATGGTGAAGCTAGTTATATGCGATCCTCTTTGTTTATTTTATTCATATCAATCTTCCATTTTGAAGCAATATGAGGTCTGTTCTGGAATGGACGTGGAGATTTTGTGTACCTGAGCCAGCAACTGGATCTGCCGAATTTCGACATCACACACGACTTTCTTATGTGGAAATATGCAGAAAAGTCGGGAGGAGTTTTCTGGTCTCTCATCTCTTTCTTGGGTGTCTTGTTTTAACCGATTTTTTTATATATATTGACTTGTTTAATGTCTATAAAATTGGGAATTTTGTAATCGATTTTTTTAACTCACTTCCTTACATTCTGGAGTTTTGAAAATTTCATGCATATACATATATGCTTGATGACAACACACTATTTTATTATTTTCCGAATTTAGTTATTAGTTAATCGATTCATTTAATTAAATTTTGATTCCATACCATTGTTCCCATCTTGTGGTAAATCTGAGAAAAACTTGATTTTAAACATAATATTTAAAATAATTAATTACAAATTAAAGACTAAAAATTAGAAAATAATTAAAATAAAAATATTTTTTACATTATAGTACACGAGTAAAAGATTCTTTTTAAAAACTTTTTAAATTGAATTTAAGAATAGACATGATTTAAGATAATGAGTATAATGGAAATAGATTTTTAAGAAAATCAAAACACACTCATCAAAGCATGCTCATTTATGAAAGATATAATAATTTTAGAATAATAATCTTTAAAATGATTTTTTCGCAATTAAATCCAATTGCATGCGTTAATATTGCAGCTGCATTTACGCATACGACGCATGCGTTAAAGGAGTGACGAAGTTCGCATAAAGTGTTAAACTTAGGGTTACCATAATATTTTTAGTTGAAATCTGGACACGGCGGAGGTGGTTAGAGGGTCTTGGGGGGTTCAAAGAATGGTATAAAATTTTAAAGGTGCCTACCAACGACTCCTATTTCATAACACTAGTACAGAGTTTGAGGAAGTTAAAAAATAATTAAGATGTTGGATACAAAGAAGATATAATTTTTATTAATGTTTGGCAATTCAAAATTCTATTAATGAAAAACAGAATTAAAGAGAAACTGCCAAAACTTTTAATTTTCAGTTTGAACTGGGGCCTGGATAAGGACGCTCATCCACTTTCTCATCAGCAGAGGTTGTAAGCAGCGTAAACAATAAATTTTATTTATTGTTTACGCTTGAAATCCAGACTGTAGGGTTGCCATACTGATAATCTGTCGTATGGCAACCCTAGTTAAACTAGGAACTTATTCCTTAAGCGATAATCTAAAACAATGCTACATGTTTGGAAGGCAAATTTCACGTGTTCTGTGTATATCCAAAGTATTATACATATATGTATTTATCTTTCTACTTAACCCTTGCTGCTTCCTCCAAGGCGGAAATGTTTCTTTACGTCAATGTGACCAAAATAAAATGTACGCTCGAAGCAAAATTTCAAAAGATCCAGCCGTGTTTGGAATTTTCGTCAACCCACTCAAAGCAAAATTTCAAAAGATCCAGCCGTGTTTGGAATTTTCGTCAACCCTTTTGAACTTCCACGGATCTTTATTTTTCTAAAATCTTCTGTATACTTTTGCCGCCACTCCTGCTTACATCCGGTGCACTCTCAGAAAGTACTCCAAGAAACAATCTGTTTGCTCTAGCCGAAATACCTCTGTGACAACTTCCCCATATTTCACTGCAGTAGCTGAAAGGAAGGAACTGTCAACTGCTCAGGAGGTTGGTCACTTTGCTGCAACTACCCCCTCTTCGGAAACGATTTCTGCTATTTCCTTTTTCTTTTCTTCGCATTTTACTGCCCCTTTTAGCTGCGATTCTATCGCGTGGTTTGTTGACTTTCCCGAGGGAGGTTGAAAGGGGGTGTTTCCCTCTTTCTTTAGAATGTGTCCCGTCACGTTCCAGCATGCTGAAAGGAGTGACTAAGTGGAAGTTAATGTTAGAACTCAATTGATTCGTTGTAAGTGTTTAGAACTCTTTCAACGTGCAGTCGTTTTCAGCAACCATAGACGACAACATAGAGGGAAAAGATAAGGCGTTTAGAAATTCCTGTATGGCATCTTCCCACTGTAATTCGTCCCGTGTTGTACCGAAACCTTGAAATCAATTGCGAATCGTGGTTCGAAGAATGTCAAAGTTTGTTGAGTCACGCTGTTGGAATGCCATGTTGCAGAAGGTTGTCGCAATTTTGCGCCGTGTTAACGGAAACTATGTTATCACAGTATCACATTGAATTGCTATCTTCAATTTTGCCCCATGTTATCAGCCATGTGTAGAAGGGTTATCGGAATTTTGCACTGTGTTATCGGAACGCCACGTTATAAGGTTGCTATCACGATTTTGCACCGTGTTATATGGAAACTTGTAATGAGAAGGCTATTACCATTTTGCACCGTGTCATGCGAAAACTAAGTTATTGAAGGGCTGTCATGATTTTATTACGTGTTATCAGCGTGTCGTGTTGTAGGAGAGTTGTCATAAAGTTACAATATTTTGTATGTAAATCGTGCTACCAGAATGCTGCATTGTATTAGTAGACTCAAAGTATGATATATAATTTACGAAACTCTTTTGAAATGTTATTTTAATGATTCTTTTTTATTGTATAAATATTTACAGCAGTTTTGTGTTGTGACTACATAGACTATACCAACATGCTTGTTTCGAAGGCAGAAAAAAAAATATTAACTAGTTTCTACGGTCCCCCCTCGGAAACATTTACTAATTTTGAATTTCTCCATCATTTTAACAACCGGTTTGTCAAACTCAAAAGTAAATAAATAAATAAAAATGATAATATATCATTTTTGTTGAGCTTGCTAAATCCAAGTACAGAATCCTCAGTACTCGAATTTTTAATTAAAAAAAAAAAACTGATGATATCACGACCAGTACTTAGAACTTCGATTTTATTATTCAGAAAACATCTATGTATTTGATACTTAAGACAACAGGCAAAAATTACGTTTTATATATCAAACCTGTAATCCCTTAACGAAACATTTTTGAGCCTTCGACAAGTGAGATCTTAAGAAAACGACTGGGGAATGGACGTCAGATGTAGCAATATATTTTTTACTGCATAACATTTTTTATGTCATATCCCATTTCTTACAACAGCAAGTTACTATTTAAGTGCACTATGTGCAAATTTTAGACTCTATCAAAAATCTTTTATATTGGCATGGAAAACAGTGTCTGTATATCGGATAACTTGACCAAAAAATTAGGTATCGATGAATAACTTACACCAAAAAGTGCAGAACGTGCTTCACGCATCAGTTACAATTATTTTCATAAGCAATTTTTTTCCTTAGCTTAAAATTATTTTCAAGGTGGTGCGATGTCCTAGTGGTAAATTCTCGGCTGTGGTTCCAATTCCAGGTTCATAACCGGATTCCACAACAGATCCGCTAAGTATGTGGACCTGGTGCAGGTTAAACGTAACTTGAGGGCCAACCATCCTTCGCTGAAGTGGCACGAAAGTTTGGAGATTAGGGCGTAGTCCTCGTCATCTGATAGCGTTTCAGACTTAGTAGGTCTTTTCCAAAATTGCCCTAGAGTTGCTTCAGAACGGGACGTTTATATACAACATAACTAAAGCAAGCAACTTTCATGGCTCTTTATTTTCTACTAAACTTAAACAAATGTTTCTTTTATTACCCACAAATACTTTCGCAAGTGTATTGAATATATTCATTCCACATCTGTTTTCATTCTG
Organism: Araneus ventricosus; assembly: GCA_013235015.1. Lineage (NCBI taxonomy): Eukaryota > Metazoa > Arthropoda > Arachnida > Araneae > Araneidae > Araneus > Araneus ventricosus. Next base: position 23,851 of record BGPR01018519.1, on the reverse strand, counting down.
AAATTATGTTTAAAGCTACATTAGGACTTCGTCGTTCGTAATTAGAATTTTTTTTCCCTCTACTTCCTTGCATTTCCTCTAAGAATATGTTCTATAGTTCGAATTTATTTTAGTTAATTCGAAGTCAAAATTAAAAAAATGTAAATATATATATATACATATATTAATTGTTCCTGAATTATTTTCGTTAGTTAAATAAGTTAAATATGCCTGCACATTGGATCCTCAGTAATCGAATGTGAATTATTTTTAAGGCCCTTCATTTACTCGACTTCTTTACAAAAGAGCAATGTATTCAAATAAAATTTCTCACTTTTTAAAAATCTGAACATATTAGATGAGGATTGGTGAAATGCAAAGCTAATTTTGAAGTTTTATTGTACAGTTGTTGTAGGCAAAATGGTACCTCTGTTATTAACCTTCCAGCGAGCACGCTTGCGCAAATTTTACGACAAACGGGATTTTTCATACCCTGTTTTCTTATTCGGAGTCAAAACTGTCTGAAAGTTATTTCTATTCCTTCATGCGACCGCTGTTTTAAGGATTAAATGGGTTTATCCGAGTTTCAAAGTGTTTTTATACTGTTTCATGCTTCTGTCGTAAAGTTTATGCAGCTCGTCCGCTCGTGTAACTTGATAATTTTTTCACGTCTTAACGTTTCAGTTTGATAATTATAAAACCAATGCGGATTAGGGCGATTTCATATTTAATTTTACATTATCAAAGATATTTAATATGTAATAGGCCTGCCAATAATCCACCAAGACGAAGAATTTTCTTGAAACACGTCAGTTTTATGAAAACACCTCACTACTTGAGCCCAAAAAATCTGTTCATCGCCACATGACATTACCATGTCTTTAAATCTAAATTATACATCACAACCTGAAAAAACAAGTGAACAGCGACCAGAATTGAGAAGAAGAGCTTGTGGGTTTTGTTTGAAAGAAAGAAAACGATCATCAAAATCCATGAACTGCAGTTGTTCAATATATAATGTACTTGTAAGCGTCACTTCGGTGTGAGCTGCTGCGGTTCTGCTTTTCTGACGTGTCTCTTATTAGTATTATGAAATAATTTACAGTTGCCATAGTAAAAATGAAGAAAATTATTGTATAGTAAAAGTACAACACGCGACCGCTCGTGTGAAATATTTTAGCGCGCCCGCTGGAAGGTTAAAATTACTTACTTATTAATCGAAATTATTATTGTCAAAACTATATTTTAACTATAATTATAATCACTTAATTTATTAAAATTGCTGTTCATTGTTTAATAATATATTATTAACTATAAAACTTAAAAAAATGATGTCATTTTTAGGTTTTGAAATTGTCGTTTTCTCTTGCTGCACTCGGTTTTATACCCAATTTTTCTTAATTCGAATTTTTGGACAAATCTAATTTGTATTGTGTTGCCATCTCAGCTTGGAATTAACCAAGTGTTCCACTGCAGAAATGTTATCCATCGAAGGCTGTTTACGAACATTCCGTAAACCTTCCACATTCCCCAATAATGATTTGTTCGATAACCCGCGAACCTCATCTTATCAATTTTACGATCCTCGTCCGGCTGATTGTGTGCCCAACCCGCAGCGACAAATTTTAACCCGAAAGGTCCATGTAGGAGGTCTAAAAGGTGTCTAAATCAAAGGGGCCCATAAAAGTGTCATTTTCAAATAGGTCAGCTGGCATGACGTCATTAAAACGTAGATAAGAACTCACACCTCTGCGCCATTAAAGTGCCTGATGCCGAAGAAGGCACCACCCGAATTAAGGAAATTCCCGGCCCAAGTGTGTTTTCAGTGCTTTCCCATCAGAACTCTACTGGAAATCACTGGCGACCTTTCAATGGCATTGTGTCATACAGTAGAATCCCATAAATTCGAGTTCTCACGGGTTAAATAACCGCATGGAGTCCCAGTGCCGTGCACTTTTATTCTGCCAAGATTACCTGAATTAAGTTAGGCTCAAATCGTAATGAAATAATCGGGGGAGGGGGGATTGCAGAATGCACCCTCAGTTATTAAATACGGACGAGTTTTCTGTTTTGCTTATTTGCGATAAAGTAGGACTTCCGCCTTACACATAAACTTCCGGTTATAATGGGACATGGGAGATAAGGTCCATGGGAATCTTCAAAATTTCAACACTCGGTTTCAAGATATTAATTAAGGGGACTTGGCACCCCAAAATTTTTTTTCTACAATTTTGATCAAACTTATTCAATTTTGTAGTAGATAGATGTAAACTGTGCAGAAACTGAAATTTCTAAAATATTTTTCATTTTGAAAAATTACAAATTTAAAAATTTTAAATTTTTAAAAAAAATTAACCCTTTTTTTAAAATGCTTCTTCTCATACAATTTTTAATATTTTTTCTCCAAATTTTTTTTATAGGGGCCTCTCAATGTACTTAACAGAAACAGGGATCGGAATTTTGATAACTACATTAGTTTCAGAGAAAAAAAATTTTGTTCAAAATTTTGTGAAAATTTTTGGAAAATATCAGAATTTTTCACTTTGTACATTTTTTAAAAATTTTCTAATCAAAATTTTTACAAATCAATCCCTAATTCTATTAAGCATGCATTTGTGAGTGAACAGAAAAAATTTCAAGTAATTAGAATAAAAAGAGATCGACTTTTTTCATTTTGTAGCAGACACAATTTTGGAAAAAAGCAAACTGAGAAAAACAGCTTTAAAGTTTTAAAAACAATAAAATTGTAATAAAAACAACTTATATCAAGCTAGTTTTTTTTCAGAGCAATAACCTGACATTTGCGAGTCCTAAGTTATCAGTTTTATTAATATTTATTATTACTATAATTATTAATTAGCATCTTCATTTAAAGGGTAATTAGAATTTTTTTTTAAAAAATGCGAAAAATTTCACTTTTTTCAAATTTTTTAGTCAAAATATTTAATAAATGATCTGCAGTACTATTTATCAAATATCCATTATAGCAGAGAAAAAATTTAAAACCATTTTATTGAAATTTTATTGACAGTGAGAAATTCAAAAAAATGAGAAGCGAAAGCAGTGATGATGATGATGACGATATGCTTCATAAATAAAGAAGCGAAAGCAGTAAAACAGTAAACAAACAAAGATTAAATGGCTACTGTTTGAAATAACTATCTTACTTTGCTTTTATGGAAAAAATTAGGTGGCTTTGCAATTTACACATGAAATATGCATGATTTAAACATTGAAAGTGGGCGTGGCACGTGAGGAAATGTTAGACAAAATAACTTCATATCTCACTAAATATTTGTCGGATTGTTTTGAGACTCAGATTATTAAGTCAAAGGTTCGAGAATCATTTTCCACTCAAAATTTGAAAATCGATACTTTCATTGATTTTCCGAAATTCTTAGGGTGCCAAGTCCCCTTAATGTTTAAAGTGCAGTTTTCTAATGTTATTTCTAAAAGATACTTCGAAAATATTAAATTTCATGTTCTTATTGTTGTAGCTCTCAATGTTTACTTAAAATAAGAGCCTAATTTTGTGGAAAGGTTCCCATAATTATTCTTTATCGCTCTTTTTTGCTCTTTGTGTATTCAAGAAAGAACTGATTCGAACTTGGCGCGTGATATGGAATCCAATTGGATTTTGCGATCGCTAAATTGGAGGGTTACTGGAAAATGGAAGGGAACCCTCACCACGTAAGTTCCAAAATAAACAAACCAGAAAACTCGTCCATTGGTTGGTTGGTTAATAAACCTTGTTATTTTTAAATGCGCTTTTTTATTATTTTTAACTCTTTAATACATTTCAAAATTCAGCATTATAAACTTCATGGAATCTTGTAATCAATTTTTTTCTCAAATTTACTGCCCCACAGCTTCACTCATGTGGAATAAAAATTTGATTAAAACGATATAAATTATTGACTGTTTTTAAGTTTAAAATCTTGTAATGTCAACACAACTGTAAGAAATTTCAACTCTGTTACATTAGGAAGTTACTGAACGGTCAAAATACTATCTTTACAAATATGAAATTAGTCAAGTTAATTAAAAGAGTGAAAAAATTTTATATAGAAAATTCATATCGGTTACTAAAACCAAAAAACTTTATAACATCAAATTAATTTTAATGAATTAATCGATTATCGATTTTATGAATTATTAAATTTCTAAAACTCTAACAAAGAAATTTTTAATACATTCTCGGATTTTACTGCTCTCAATAGAAAAAATTAAATTAAATAATCACTTTTTAAAAAAAATTGATAGCACGTTACCAGTGAATTATACTGTTTATTTTCAAGTTTTATTACACAATTTCTGTAATCAAAGTACTGTAAAGCGTTCACTTATTAAAAGCACTTATTTGATTATTGAAATTATTATTTTTGAAATCATTCATCGAAATATAAATTAATTATTAATTATTATTAATTAAATCGAAATATAATATAATTAATAAATTATAATGTAATAATAATAATAAATAATAATTATTTAATATTAAAATTGATTATTATTTAATGATTAATTTTCTATTATTTAAAAAAATATTGGAAATACATTTCATTTCTAGTATAAAAATTGACGTTTCTTCTTGCTGCATTCAATTTTAAACCCAGTTTTATTTCATTCAAAATTTGGGATAAATCGAATTTTTAACACGGTCTCGTCGGCTTCGAATTATCTAAGTTCCTCTGTATTTAATACTGTCAAATTTAGTTTACTTCTTCCTCACAAAATAACAAAAAAAAAAGTCTTGTCACCGAATAAATGAACCTGATTTCTTCTGGTAAAAAAACATTGTCATGAAGTTAATCCTAAAATAATAATAATTTATTCAAAGGAAAGCCTAACAACAAAACGATCTTCAGCCAGTTTCGCAGCAACCCCACTTGCATCAAATTCGGCATCAGTTCTAGTATATCGTAGCCGGTTTTATTTTTCTTGATCAAAACAAAAATAAAAATGAGGCGATTTATGACGCGAAAGAGCCATAAAACATCGCCAACAAACCATGACAAATGAATAGGCCTGATGGATGGATATTCGGAAAATACAAAAGTAGCAAGAAGTTTTTAAAAATTCTGATGTATTTGGCGAAAAATAAAAGTCAAAAATAAAATCAGAAAGATGCTCGGCACAGCGTTCTTTTCATATTTTTCTGATTTTATATTGAGGGAAGACGGATTTATACCCGTTGAAATAGACTAAATAAAATTACATTTGAAAACAAATTGTATTTTTTCGTCATCTTTTGAAATTCCACCAAACGGTTAGAAGGATACCATAGACAGAAGTTTTCGTTTTGACCTTGGAAAATCAATTTTGGCAAAATATTTGTTTTCTTGGTACAGTTGGGTCTTAAATCATCCACCTGCAGATATTTTTAAATCGCTATTTAAATGCAACGTTTGCAAGTAGATCCAAATGCTTTAGAAGCGATTAGAATTTTTGTTTATATGCAACAGTATTATAGTTTAAGGTAATTAAATGCTATTTTAGTAAAGCCTATATCACACGGAGAGCTGACGTAAGCTGTTTTCGTCAGTGTGAGAGCAATGCCACTTACCAAAAAAGTTTGTAGCACGTGACGCATTGAGACAACCGGTCAGACAGGATTTTCGGTCATCGTTGGGGTGAACTACGTCACCGTCAAAACCATACCCGATTGGTTTAAATTATCGCTGTGCTGACGATTTTCCGTCAGCATCGTGTGAATTTTCAAGCCGGTTGAATACAGCCCACGATTTCCATCATCTTGTCTGACCGGTCACGTGATACAAACTTTTTTGGTAAGTGGCATTGCGCTCACGCTGACGAAAACAGCTTGTAAACATACTAGCCCACAGAAACCAGGAGGTGAAGTACAAAATATGTTATCTTCCAACCAGCATAAATTGCGAGATACGCAGCTGGAAGGTATTAACGTCCCGTTTTGAAGCAAAGAGGGGGCTATTTTAGGACGAACCTCTTAATTTTGAACCAAGGTCAAAAGACGAGGACGATACCCGACCTGGCACCCTTGAATAAGCCAATAAAAAATATTAAAAGAAATATATATATATATATATATATATATATATATATATATATATATATATATATATATATATATATATAAATGAGTGCACATTATATTAGTAGAATTTAAATATTATAATATATTATATATTTATATACTATAGTAAATAATGTCGGATGTAGTATTCAAAGTCATCACTAATAAAATCAAAATAATTATCAAAAACTAAATTAATAAATATTGCAAAGCACAAAATTTAAATATAATCTAATTAAAGTAAAGCTATCTAATCTATGAACACATAATCATCATAAGACATAATATATGTTCATATTTATTAGTGAAGCAAGTTGTTTCAAATTACAGAATTAAATAATTAACCTTCTGTCGGGCGCAATACAAATGCTAACATGTTCGGGCGTAACTCATCTGTGAGACTAAAAGTGAAATTTTTACTTAGGCTTAAGGAAAGGCTTATCAAACTGAACTATTCGGTCATATAAAGGTATACTTGCGTTTTTAAACAACTTTTTTTGTATTTCTTTGCAAATTTCAACTAACAGAATGTCCAGGAATTCAGGAGGGAGTTGAGGTTTGTTTTCCCGTAAGGTTCCTTAGCAATGACAGTTGTTGTCGATGAGAGACCGAAATAATTCGACGTTTTTGAAACAATATTTTGGAAATAACGGTCAATATCACTGAATTACAGGCTGGGACACAGGTATACGAACTTTTGCAGGTATATAAAGAGAAATATTGAGAAAAATTTGGAAAACCAAAAATACAAGCGCAATCGGGCGCAACTCATCTACCATATTAACGTGCCCCTCACGTACATCCAGGAAGCTACTAGAAATCCCACACGTTTTCTCAGTAAAACCCGCACTTATGCACAAGAATATATGTGTGCTTCATTTCACACATTTGATGCGCCCGACCAAAGGTTAGGAGTTATTGTCAGAAAATCTTCTTAGTTGACCAAACCAAACAGTCGTGTCAATGAAATTAATTCATAAGATATCACAGTCACATTACGATATTTAACTTTGTATGTCATCTAGCATCTAACGATATGTAACTCTGATTATCATCTAACAACTAACTGCACGATATCTTACACTATGATGGGATGTAACACCATTTTTTCTGCTGAGATATATCAAATGCATTGCAAATTAAATTGATCCGACACATTTGACGTAGTTCGCGTAAGTCTCCCTAACAGTGCTTACATCATTTTCAATGGGCCAACGGGAGTGCTCTCTAAAAGAATTGAGGACTAAAAGTGAAAATTTTAGAAATCGCATAGTCCAACAAGCCGTAGGTTACTGGAAGCAGGTAACTGTAACTTCACTCTGATGACCTGTTAAGACGTTCCTTTGAATTACTAAGAGGACTACCAGGCACTTTTCACATTTACCACACTATAAGGCATTACTCATTTGTCACTTTAACGTAAAAAACGATGCTTGAAATTTTGGCACTTAATCGCTTAACACTTTTAGTCTTCAATTTCTGGCATCCTTCTACAGTATTGCAAATGTTATGTTCATAGTCTTCTTCAGTGGCGAATCTAGGATTTCGGTCGGGGGGTGGGGGCTGAGGTCATAAAAACTTTGTATCGTGGTGATGAATGTCAAACTTCAAGGCTAAAGTAAACCAAAACTCTTTAACTTCACAGACTTTACTCACCTGGCAATAAGAGTCATAAAGAACACTACAATACTTTCGATAATTTAATAAAAATTACTATGAAATAACTAGCCAAAAAATGCCTTCGACCGCGTCAGTGCTACAAGTACAAGTGGAATGACTACAAAAGAAGCAAAATTTTCGAGCCTTTCAAGCCAGAAAGCAATGTTGAAACGTTTTGATTATTTTTTTAAAGAGAGAAATTAAGAAAAAACAGTTAAAATGATGTTAAATTAGATCAAGAATTCTGGCTTGGCTCTGGGGGGGCTGTAGCCTGATAGTCCCTCCCCGGATTCGCCACTGGTCTTCTTATAGGGAGAGAATCGAACACGCATTTTTGCCCTCTACTTGGCTATGATTGGCTATCAAATATGATCTATTTTACTCTTTGTGTTTTTTTGTTGTCGTGTTTCTCCGGACACGGACTGACAGACTTCCCTTTCACTGACTTCATCCAAGATTTGATACGCATCTATAATTTTAGTCTAAGAGCCACGTACCAATTTCATACTTTTAGCTTGTTTCGTTTTTAAGTTATGCCTTGTGTTCATAGGCGGATATAATTCCAAAAATGGTTTTATCGGACATATCGAGTCACCAAAATCTTTAAATCGAATTTTTTTTAGCGATTCCAATACTGCCTTTTCGCTTACTTCGTATGCGAGAGACAATGCCGTAGCGAGCGGAGAGCAAGGGGAGATGTCCCGGGCCCCAATCTTAGGGGGCGTCAGAATATTATTGTGTTTATCTCACTTTTTAATGTTAAATATGATGACGGGGTGTATAAATAATACCATTCTCCGGGCGCTATTTACGCTTGCTAAGCCACTGATAACGACTGGGGTAATATATATATATATATGTAATAATCTCACTTAATTTTACTTTAAATTCTAATATTATATATTTTAAAATCTTAGTACTATATTAATGTATTCCAAAATCGCTTTTCTTAAACTCCAGTTTCGTTTTATTTCCGGCGCTGGAGGTATATTAAGTCTCTCTCATTTGGCATATTTATTACTAAAGAATATTTTTATCGCTTCCACGCGCCAACATAAATCTCGAAATCAGCGACTTGTTGCCGCCATACTTTTCCCTAAAACGCTTACGTAATTCATTAAAAATAGCCAATATTCCCTTCACTTTGATCACGTGTTTATATGTTATTCCCTTATCTGAGAGAATGCAGGGAGTTTCTGTTCACTTTCACTTGGAAACTTCAACTAAGATGCACGTATGTCCGTCACTCTCATAAAAATGACTTAAATATTTGGATAATAAAGAAAATTAGAATATTACTCGTCTTTTTACTGACTACAACCACGAAAACCTTTCATATATATATATATATAAGCCCCATGTCGCCACTGACCATGATGACAAAACGTTTTTGCGTTTATTTCACTTTCTAGAGCCAAATAACTAACTAACTGAGGTTGCGAAAAAAATAACATGACCCGGCAGACGTTTGCCCAAGCTAAACAACTATTGATGATTGCTGGCGGGCGAAAACTATCATATTTTGACCTGGGCGCCACTTGCCCCTGCTACGACACTGGTGCGAGAAAATAAAAAAATGGAGGACATGCGACAATCAGCCAGAAAAAAACTGCCTCTCAATTCCAACTACCGATCAGCTGTGCGAATGCAAATGGCTCAGCGGTGGCGTTTGTGATGGATGCCCGCAGACTCGTTAGGGGATTAACCGGAGGCCGTGATGTATGGTCGCCGCGTAATCCCAGATAAAGGCCCACGCATCCGGAGGTGCAACAAACAAAAGGGTTCGCGCAGATTACAACAAACAATGAGGGCGTCTGGAGAGGTTCCATTGTGCGCCCGTATCATGCAGATGATCGAGATGGAGCCACCACGGAATGTGTCCCGGAACGGACAAACAGGTGGTCTTCGACGCCAATGGATCGGAAGAATTTTGCTATAAATCTCGACGGTGGAGAATTGGCCTCCAAACTGGCGTGTCCCTTCCTGGGAACACCTTAAGCCAACATCTCATTTCTGAGAAAAAATAATTGCCCAATTGGACACAGTGATGGCAGACCAGATTCAAACTTTTAGCCAGGCAAAAGGCCAGTTTTGCCTCCCCACCACCACCACCACCACTTCTTTCATCTTCTCAAGTTCCAAAATCAGATACTTTTATTAATTTTACTTTAATTTCCGTATAAGGGGTTTTTAAGTAACATACAATGAACAACTGAACCAACAGAAAGTTCAATTGCGAGTCACCTTCAAGAGAGTTGGTATCAATATTTCGGGTATTGAAAAATGCTAATTTTAAATTTTAAGATAATTCTAAACGAAATGGTAGAACTTTTCAAAACTTTTTAACACAACTGAATACTCTAATAAACGTTTGCCAGAGCTGTTGACTTGTGAGTTAGTCAACCAACCCCGAAAACACTGCGACCACACTGATTTGTAAGCGAATTTGAAAAAACGTGAAAAAGGTCTTGACATATATTTAGGGTTGCCATAATTGCCAACCATTGATACGGGACGTTTAAGTGCTAAATAAATAAAACATGAAAAAAGTGGGTAGGGATTGGTTTGTTTTGCTCCGATAAAAAATCAATAAAGTCCAAGCAATCTAATAAAATGAACACGTAGAATAATAAAAAAAGATGCGAGGCTAATCCTTTTTATTCCAGTCGTATTTTAAAGTTGATTTTACTTTCCTAATTATATCATTTTCTTCTTAAACATAATTATAAAATTCAGCGCAATTCATTTTAAAACTATAATGACAAATCAAAATTGCTTCATATGCCTCCCATAACCACCTGTTTCTTTCATCCGACCATTGAGTTGACATGAGGGAAAATATTCTCCCCGCATTTGCATTGTGGGCTGGAATTGCAAATATGTATTCATATAACTTTATTACATCTGATAAATATAAGAGAGAAAGCGGGACGAATAGTGAAATACGGTGACAGCCCGTATATATGGGACGTATGGCAACCTTATATATATTGAATCCTAGATGAATAATGGTCTGAAATTCAAACGTTCCTATATCTTAGTTTGATTAAGTTCGAGTGGATGGCCTTTATAAATCAAATGAAATCAAAAATTAGATTAACCTGAAAATATCAGAAAAGCAAAATCTCAAGGCCTCAGGGATCCTAGGCAGGTGGCTACTTTGCATATTTGATAATCAGGTCGTGAGTGATGCAATGCTGAATCAAACTTTTCGGGTACACAGTGGCGTGAGGGGGGCACTTCGAAGGGGGCGGCAAAATCTGACATGCAGGAAAACAATTTTATAACTAAGAAGAGCAGCGGCACTAGCTCAACCATTCTATATATAAATAAATAATGCAATTAATTCATAATTTTCGTCTTTTTCCAGTAAATTGACTATATGCGAAGGAAAGACTGATGGTGGACATGTGATTTCACAATTTGTATACAAAGATCGAGAGCTTCAAATGACGAATTGCGTTACTAATAAAAAAAATTTCCTGGATATTCTTTTGAGGTTTATGCGCCCTGTATAGCATATAAAGGAAGGGCGGCATGTTGCAACTTCACCATCGGGCGGCAAAAGTTGCAGTCCACTGCGGGCACACTGTTGCGAATTGCACCTAACTGCATGTACTTAGTTTGATCTGCAAAACTATACAAGCTCCTCTCAGTTACACAACAGACTACTTAGGATGTGATAAATAATTTTGAGAATGCAGCATTAAAATTTTTTCCCTGTAAAGTTTTACGGAAACAGCCGTGTCAGAAATGCGTACTTTGGAGTTGGTTCAACAATGCAATGGTGTAGAATATCGCTTAACCAGGAGCAACGAGACGATGATGGTATAGAGGTTTTTCCGGATTAATGAGTATTTCTTTCTACACCGTACGTTTTCATGTCTTGTGATGGCATCTGTAGACATTGCAGCATGTGAAGTTAGTTAGCCAAGTATTTCAGTTTATCGGGCACAATTAACCCTTTTCGTGCCGACCGAAAGTATCGTACCTAACCGAAGAATGCCGAACCAATTTGAAGAATTTTCTAAAATTCGGGAAAAAGCTCATAAAGAACAAAATGACAATGATATTTACAAAATTCAAGAAGGAGCATATTACGAAATAAAGGGAGAATAGATTAATACCAATTTCTTTTCAATATCTGTTGAAAATAATACGAATAACATAAATATAAAACATGAAAAACAGAAAAATCGAATATTAACTTATAATATTAATCGAATATTAATAATACTAATATAAAATATTGTAATGTCTTGGCCTAAGTGTGACCAAATAATTCAAGCTTAGGTTGGCCTAAGTACTTTTATTCACTACAGCAATAATTAATAGACACTTCTCGCAGAGAAGTCTTGATTAAATATGACTATTTACAAAGGAACAAACAAATCATAGTTCTAAACGTCAAAGTTCCATGAGAAAATTCGTCCAGGAAGACTAGTAATCCGGATGGATAACTTCCACCTATCCACGTGATACCAACCTACGAGACTACCAAGAGTGCCCGCAAGTTCATGAGCTGAGAGTCCGGGGAAACCGATTCCTCGGGGTTGTCGACCAAAGTCCGACTTCAGTCGGGACTTTCCATCCGCTGATCAAACCGCTTTCTACGGTACTCCGGAGCCTGAAACTAGTTCGAGACTCCCCAAAAAATTCAAATTCCAATCCTCTTTTTCTCTCCGTCCCTCAGTTTTTATTCACTCCTTCAGGGGTGGATGAAGTGGTGAAGCCCCTCCTATCTTTCCCTTCACTGGATAATCGTACTCTCGTTGACCAATAACTCACCTTCCGAGTGGTCTACCTCTTATTCTGGGAAGCTCCTTGAGTTTCGTCACCACCGGCCTATTCAGGAATCACCAAAAAGGTACCGCTAATGTCCGCGATGACAGTGATTTATTCATCGACATTGTGGCGGCCCTCTGTGTGAAGTCCGTCTTCTTGCGCCCGTCTCGTTAACGATGTCCAGGTGCAACTCTCCTGCTGTTTATCGCCAGTATCAAAAGGGCCGGCACTTTTTTTCTCATGGGAATTAAGCTCGCGGGAAGGAAACATTACAATATCAATCGAATATTATTAATACTAATATATAATATTAATCGAATATTATTAATACTAATACATAATATTAATCGAATATTATTAATAAATCGAATATATTAATAAAAGCATTTATAACGTTTAACACTCTGACTCCTTAGCCGACCGTAACCGGCCACGCGACTTCTATACTAGTGGGGCGGATAAAAGGGGGAGAAGGCAGTTGGGCGAGTGGCCATTAAAGGGGCCCTTAGGAGAGATATAAGAGATGAAAGGCCTGCCATTCTTATCTCCCACCACCCGTAGTGAGGAGAAAAGGGGGAACGGGGCGGACGAATCCATTCCACAGATCAATTAGTAAGCAAACCTCTGTATACAACTGTACTCAGATTTTGAGAACTCTTAGTAGTAGAGGGTTAATAAATATTTTATTTTGAGGTAGAGTTCTCTCGCGAAGCGAATAGTAAGGCGCCACCGCATACGCAACGATCGTCCTTGGCACTTTTTGCAAGTAATGCGAAAGACGATATATTGTCGATCGGCACTAAAAGGGCAAGTAATAGTAAGAGTTATGCAGAATATTTAAAATCAAAATACATACACGTAATGTTATATTTCTGAAAAACAAAATTAAACAACTTTTTAAAAATTACCATACATATTATGACATTCTTAGTTTGACGACATACAACTTCAAATGTCAGTGTTCTTACAAAATTGTCGTCGGAGTTTTAAGAATTCTACAAATAACACAATTAAGCAATTAAGCCTCATAAATCATGTGCTGTCATACATAATGTGGCCATACGTCCCGTTTTGAACGGGACAGTCCCGGTTTTTGGTGGCCTGTCTCGTTGTCCTCAAGCACAGCTTCGGGACACCCAAATGTCCCGGTTTCAGAAAGGGAGCAACCCGCAATAACAATTGCAAAAACGAAGAGGCCAAAAATAAAAAATAAACCCTACTTTAATGTCTAGTAGCCCGGCGATGACGGATTATTCGCTGTACTTGTCACACATATGTAAGTTGGTCAGAAGCCTCCTATCTCGCACTTAGTTCTAACTACATTACATCGCATGAAGTGACAGAATGAAACACTGGGAATATTTTAAGTGGAAGTCGTTCGGTGGAACTGATCAAACACTTTCACGCCAATAATTTAAATCATTTGAACTTAGGTATAATTATTGAATAATATATTATATATCTGTCCGGCACTAATGCACCCGTGAAAAGGGTTATTTTTCTTATGAATAAATTGTGGACGAGCTAGAAAACACAATTGCAAATAACAATTTATAAAGAAACGTTAATTACCAAAGTTAATTTTAAGAAATCTTGCCAATAATTTCATTCTTTTTTTAAAAAATCTGCACCAAACATACTGAAGCAAAAATGTGTGCTTCAGAAAAATGCAAGATCACATGAACTATTTATTTTGAAGTATTAATTCCTGCTCTTTTCATTAATAAATAAAAACTGAATAAATATGTGTTTTCTTGAATTTATATAATATTAAATAAAAATTTAAAAATGTCCCATTTTGAGGGAAAAAATAAATGGTCACTTTAGTCATACATGAACATCGCTCGGTAAATGTTATAAAAGGATGCAATTTTTCACCTCTTTCCTTCTTTATTAAATTTATACCTTGAAAAGTGCCATTATTTTTATATTTCTGATGAATTGTGTGGCAATGGGACGTTTGGTCACTTTAATTATCCATGGCTAGTTTAATTCACTTTTTAAACAAATTATAACGAGGGAAACGAAAAAAATGCTTCACTTCGGATGCCGTTCATACTTGTACAATGGCGATTCTGGAAAATCTGGTCACGATATTAACAACAGAGTTCTAAAAACTTTTGAATTCCATCACTCCAACCGCATATCATTTAAAGAAGAATAACAGTAATATCACATCCGACGAATCACAATTTCCCCCACCACAAGACTCTCATCTAAAATATGGTGTTTATCCAACGCATGCGTAGGACACCTCCAAACCTTCGGGTGAAGATTAGCATCCTTCAAGAACAAACTTTACCTTCAACTGTGAAATCTGCATCAGAATGGGACGGGGGGGATAAAGGGGGGGGGGGTGGCCTGGCTCACACGTAATGATGATGTCAATCAAAAGGGATGATCTCGTGTATGAATGCCGCCCGTAAAAACACACGCCTTCGGTTTTTTTTTTTTTTTTAACTTTCTTTTCTTTCGTTTTTAGAAATGTGCGATGAAAATCGTTGGGAAGTTTTTCATCAAGAGGTAACGTGAAGGTGTTTCTTTGTTTTATGGCGCGCTCAGCTGATTGGGCAGATTTATGTAGAATAAATTGTTCTGAAAAGGACAGAGCATGTTTTGTAGGTGTTCCGGCCACCTTATTCTCAATTAAAACCATTGTTTGCGGTCACTTCCTTGAAGGTAATTCTCTGTTAATTCTTACTAGCCCAGTACGAGTTTATAATGTATAATTCCACTTAATTTCCGATTTAGATAGGACGGATACTGTTAAAAACCTTTACTAATAGTTGTAAAGGTTTGAATTTGTATTGCAAACAAGGGTTATTCTTCAGTTAGTTACTGATAAAATTAAGATAAATTTTTCGAATTTTAGATCTGAAAAAAAAAACCAATATTGAGTCCGTTGTTTAGAGGGAATTTGGCGCACGTCGTTAATTTGGAGAAATTGTGCACACTTTATAGTTTCACTGGAACTTATCTACCATTGGCAGGAAATCATTTCAGAAATATTAATGGGCTAAGGCTTAACACTGAAGCAAGGACTGGCACACAGTCGACGATAAACTTGAGTCTTTTTTCTTTTTTTTTTTTTCATTTGGGTTTCGACTCAATCGGAATCTCGAATTTTCAACATCATGGGCTATTTTGACCAGGTAGTATAATCTCGAATTTGGAGAATTCCACGTTCGATACACGATTCCTCTGAGGAATGTGGATCTGGTATCTTGGTAGGTCGCACGTCCCCACGATGGCGTGGAGGGGAAGTTTGCAAAGTGGGTGCGTCGCCCTCGGTATCGACCAGTATCAAAATAAAGATATTCATTATAAAATAGCCCTTGTATGTCTTCAAATGAGGCATTAATCCGACAAATCAAATATTTCAAATTATAATGCAGTCTCTATATTATTCATGAAGATCCCAATAACTATTTTGAGTGTCATACAAAGGTTGAAAAGGAAAAACTGAAAGTATTCCGTTAGCTTCTTGTTTTGTCAAATTTATTATCTTTTAAAAGATCACAAGAACAATACGTTTAAGCGTATAAGTGAAATTTTGAGACTTCATATCATAACAGAAGATTGCAGAAAGGAAATTCTGGCTCATACGTGTTGAAGAAATCAATCAAAAGGGAGAATGCACAACCGAGTTGGTAGAATTATGTTAAATTGTTCCAAGCAGAGTGAAACTTTTATTGAAGGCATGTCTATTAGTTTATTCAGCGTCCAGTCAGAGATTTTTACAATTTACAGAAAGAAAGTCAGCCTAAAAAATTTCTCTTGTGCAAAGAATCATCCACTGTTCTGAAATATGATAAAGTATTAGTTAGTAATAAATTAAAAATTGTAATATTTATTTTTGCTTAGTCACACGAGAGCTACTAAAATATTCTCATTGATTAGTCACAATCTTGCAATTTCGTTGCACGCATTAATAGAGCAAAAGCATTGTTACAAAATTTTGTTTAAAACTTATTTTTAAAAATGTATTAAAGTTAAAGAAAAAATTGCATGGAAATAAAGCTGGTATCATTAGAAAGTCATTTTTTAAATTTTAAAGTGGCGTAGAAATGTTTCTGTGCACTAATATTCATCGAAATAATTGAAGAAAAATGCTAAATTTCGACTTATTTTTAATTAGTTAAAAGTCTAATTAAAATTTTGAAAACTCATCTCTTTGTGAGCACCTACTGCTCAAGAAGTATCAAAGTGCCAAATTTAATAGAACTCGATCCAACGGTCTGCACTGTAGAGAGTTTTGAATGATTTTTACATCACACATGCATGAGAGAGTTTCAGATAGTATGCAGCTTAGAGATAGTATCCAACCCAAAAACATTATCATGTTAAAAGAATGAATGATAAATTCGAATAGAAAGATAAATTATTAAAAAGCTGTGCTTGTAGTTACGCCTCGGAATACAAACACAGAAAACTCAAAAATAATAGCAAAAATTCGAACATGATAATGATAATCAGTTAAACTCATTGACACTAAAAATCTCATTTTCGAATCATAACCTTCTAAAATTAAAAACTACGTCTCCAGCAAATAAAAATTTCTTTTTTTTTTCTATTAATACAATCTAGGCTACACCTTGGATAGAGTTAATATCTGCTGCAAGCGCGACAGGTATCCAGGACGTTGCGCAAGGGAGATTTATATTGGCCCGGGCACCGCACTGCCGCCCTTGGGCCCCGCTGCGCCCTCACCTACCGTGTGCCCCCCACCTGTAACGACGCCGGCAAAAGTGACGGATTTCAGTGGTGGCGGAATTCCAAGCATGCTGCAGGGCTTTGGCGACTTATCGCCAGATTGGCCTGTTTTGCTATAGAGTAGGGAATAATGCAACTCTCTAGCAGCTAGTCTGGGTGCCGGCAAATTGCGACTCTATGGGCTCCGACGAAAATTGAAAATAAAATTGTCGCAGTTTAACGTTTCTAAAATTTTGAAAGATATTTTTTTAAAATTCGGGAGATTTTTAGAATCAGTGATTCCGTATACAACAACTATTTTAGTGACTGACACACTTATTTTTTTTTTCAAATTGTATTACAGACATAGTGTTTTTTTTCCCTCCTCTAAATTGTGTTATAGTCATGTTTTTCTTTCTTTATTGAATTGTATTATAGACATTATTTTTTTTTTCTGTTCTGAATTGTATTATAGACATTCTTTTTTTCTGTTCTGAATTGTGTTATAGACATTGTTTTTTTTTTCTCTCTCTTCTGAATTGTATTTTATAGGCATCGCCTTTTATTTTCCTTTTCTAAATTGTAGTATAGGCATCGTTTTTTTTTCTCTTTTCTAAATCGTATTAAACTTCGTGCTTTCAGATGCTTTTGTGTGCACCTCTTGTTCCTCGTCCCTGTTGCAAGGGGTTAACTGCGTACCACTTGTGAATATTTTTTTATTTTTATTATGTTACATTTATTTTTTATAAATTATTTTTATTATATTATTTATGTTTATTATTATGTATATTAGTTTCGTTTATATGTTTATATATTAGTTTCATTTATATCT
>BGPR01018518.1:3035-30722 GCA_013235015.1 Araneus ventricosus | reverse complement strand
GCAAAATGGGGGTCATATTCGGATACATGGGGTCATTTTACATAAGAATTTGCAGGAATGGTGTCGGGGCCGATTTTCATGCAGCGCAGTGTAATTAAAGTTCGCGGATTGAGACGGGCCGCGGTAACACAGTGGTAAGGTCTCGAAATCCGATTCCATCGCAGAACCGTTGTGTTTGGTGTCTGTTGCGTATTAACCTTTCAATGTACGATTTTTTAAATTTCAAAAAAAAAAAAAAATTGCATATAACAACGGAAAAATACACAAAATAAATTAAAATAGAATTGTGATATTATGAAACTGAATTTAATGAACGTATCAAATCACTATTTCTTTGTTATAAAACAATAAAATAAGTATCTTAAAAGTAATATCAAATGGTGAATACCAGTGGAAGCAACGGATGAAACCCTCAAAGATGCGAGACTCCTTTTGAGTGCTAAAAACCGCTTCAATATGCCAATAGGTGTGTCGGGAATTAAATAACCGACTACGACAGACTTATCAACAGGACCTGTGCCGTCCACGGAAAATGGAACGAATGATTATTATGCGGTCTCTTATGACGTTTCTATTCTGATACAGCGTGCGCGAGTGGACAAAAAATATTTCTATTCATTATTAAGATGAAAAATAAATTATGCATCAATTTTAATATAGTATGCAGTGAAGGGTTAAATCGTACGCAGTGGCCAAACGTCCTCACGCTGGTGTGGAGTGGAAGTTTGGAGAGGGGCTGCCAGCCCAGGCGTCGTGTCGTCATTTGACCTCGGTTCAAAATGACGAGGTCCGTCCCAAAATAGCCCTCGTGTTGCTCCAAAACGGGACGTTAATATAACTGAAAACAAAAATCGGCGATAAAGAAGGCCTTGGAGCCGTTCTAGAGCACCGAACGAAACAAAATTTCACTTGGATTCAGGATACAAATCGTGTAAGGCACAACGCGGTATTTTGTACGAAGAAAGGCTACACGTCCAGAATGAATTTCTGCAGCGTTTTCAGCAAACCTAAAAAACACACACACACACACACAAAAAAAAAAACTCCTAATGAACTACAGTAAAATATTTTACTTTGACCTGCACGTTCTCTGGCTCTCATAAGCCGTCTCTTTCATTTCTAACTGATCTCTTTTGAATCATTTCCTCCAAAGTTTCATTATATTGTAAGAGATATTGTGAACTCTACGTCTTAAACTCATTTTTTTCGAGGAAAAGTTATTTTACATTACAATGAATATAGTAACAGGCTATTCCTATGAAGTTATGCCTAACATGGCGGAAGCTTCCGGTTTTGTTTGGTAACAGACGTTGCCATCGACAAAAGAGAAATTAACCCCCTTTCCCCGCTTTAGCGTTTTACGTATATAGATACGACTTTTCATTTATACGTCGTTTCACATCAGTCCCTTAAAAGACGCATACACGGTGTTTTACTGTACATTGTTAAATAAAATGAACGTTAAAAAAGTATGTATATTTTCTCAAAACTTTGTTTTCTTCAGATTTAAATATATTTTAAAAGTTTCATCGTTTCTTTGAAGAAATTATATAAAATTTATGATAAGGATTCTTGTTATATACATTAAAATAAATTTGGGTATGCATTTTAGGTTTTGACTTCTTTTATTTAGATAGTTAAAAGTCAATTTTAGTTCAGAAAAGCAAAAAATTCTTATGATATGCATAAAAATACTTACAGAAAATTATCTTTCAAATGAAATTCCAAAATAATTCCAATTTTGTTCCAAATGTATTTCATATGATAACCCAAAATTAGGCAAAAAAGAAGCGAAAGCGCCTGAAACATTTACATTTTTTTAAGAATTAGAATTTTCAAAGTTCTATTCCTAAGGATAAGAGAAATCCCCTCCCCCCTCAAAAAACCGTCATGACAGTTCTTATTCCTAAGGGTTTGATACACACAAAAAAGGGTTGGCAAATATATGTTTTCCCGAGAGTTCTAAGAAAATCTCCTTCAGGATGAGCCACTTCATTGAACAAAGTACTCGCTTTCTTAACGAACGAATTGAAGTGGAAATTTCGCAGGGATATTCGGGCGATTGCCGTACTTTGCTTCAGCGGACGTTTCGGGCTTTGTAGTACCGAAAGAATCACTGATTCAGCTCTAACCAGATAGCACGTAAGTTTGCAGCAAGTTTGATTTTGACTTGTCATGGCAAAATTTGACGCGTCAAACTTGAAACGAACTTGTAGCAAGTTCGCTGTGACAACTAGCACCACCCTCGCTTGCAAATCAAACTTGCAGCAAGTATACGAAACAAGCTTCCTGCAAAGAGAGCACAAAGAGATAATTATCTTTGTCTCTGTTTTAAAAAAAAACATCCGATTTTTAATAGCATCTCCTAGACCGTCCTTCTTTTTATTAATTCAATAAATCAATCATAATTTGTAAAAAAAACTAATTTTTTTATAAAAAAGTTTTTGAAACATTTTCCATCTTTTTACTAAATATATCACTCGCACTTTAAAGAAAACTATATCGCCTTTTTCTTAATGTTGAAATTTTAGCGTTTATAAACAAAATTAAACCGAAAAAACAGTCAATGTTTGTTGAAAAATAAACTTATACATTTTGTCCCATTTTAACGTAATTACTTTTGAACTCTAATTTCATAATTTATTCTACTAGCAAAACGTAGTTATTAGCGAAAATCGCTCTCTCTTTGACTTCAAATCATATTCTTAACTCAAAAAATTAATGAAATCAAGAAAAGTTTAAAATAAATCGTATACGAATCGAATCGAACGATGTATTAGCGAAATCTATCTTCTCCTCTCAGAGTTCAACTGGCTCAATGGTTAGCGTCTCCGCTTCGGAACCGGGAGGTCGCGAGTTCTATTCCGGGTTGTGTTCGTACTCTGTTTTTGCTATAATTTGCAATGAGTTTGCACGGCAAGCTTGTGGCAAACTTGCTGCAAGTTCGTTCCATGGTGACTTCGAAGCTTTCGTTAACTTGCTGCAAGCTTGCACTCTTGTCATGGCAAGTTTGTGGCAAGCTTGCACTCTTGTCATGACAAATTTGTGGCAAGCTTGCACTCTTGTCATGACAAATTTGTGGCAAGCTTGCTGCAAACTAAAATTGCTATCTGGGAAATTGGGGATGCATAATCCACGATATATTTAATAACAAATATTTTTGCTATTGTTATTTTTAAATATCTGTTCTAAATAAGTGTCATTTCAATCACACCTTTAATTTTCAAAGCTTTATTAAATGTAAGTAAAGTATTTTGAAAAAAATTTAAATAAAAAATTGCCATTTGTGCTTTTATTACACTTTCTGCAAAATTTTGCGTTTTTAGTTCTATATACTGTCAATAGATGGCGCCTTTAGCAAAAACTACTTTTTGGAGAAATTTTCCGATCAATTCAGTTAACCACAAATATTCCCATTAAGCGCGGAAGCCAACACGAACACAGCTTACTATTCAGAATCCCCTTTCCAGTGAATCACAAATAATTTTCCGTTCCGATCGCAGTTAACTAATCTTCTCTGTAAATATTTGCTTTCGAGCGATTATAGCGACTTTCTATCGTTATACAAGAGCTGTAATAGAAAAGAATTGTAATCATTCGAAAACGCATATCACAGCGAGAATGGTGACTTACAGGAAATACCAATGAAACTGCGATAGGAAAGGGGAACCGTGACCGCAAGAAGAACGATCTTCTTTCTAATCACCAAAATGGGCTTCCATGTCGCCATCTGTTGACAAAAGATAGAACTAAAAACTAAAACTTAGCAAAAAAATATATTAAAAAGAAAGATTTTTTTTTTTTTAATTTGAAACACTTTGTGCACATTGAATTGCCAGCGATTGAATCACACCTTTTTGACAGAAAGTATTCTTTACTGGTATTTGTGATTTTTTGACATTGCGTAGTAAATAACAGTTGGTCAACTATTCGTCATCCCTACTCTGAATTCCCTCCGCAGCTGAACCAGATGACGAGCTGGATCGACGGCAGCTTCGTGTACAGCACGAGCGAGGCGTGGGTCAACAGCATGCGGACCTTCCAGAACGGCACCTTCCGCTCGACGGAGGGGGGCTTCCCGCCCCGCAACCACGAGAGGGTGCCCCTCATCAACTACCCGCCCGCCAGCTACCTCGGCATGCAGAACCCGGAGAGGATGTTCCGTGAGTCCCTTCTTTTAATTAAGATAAACAGAGTAAAAAAATCAAATCATTTTATCTGAAAGCAAAAAGCCAAAAAAATTAATCAAATTGTCTCAGTAGCGCTCAAAATACCGCTACAAACGGAAAGCAAAAGTAGACAAAACATTTTATATGAGCAAAGAAAAACAAAACAATTTAATTTGGAAAAAACTGTAGTAAAAGGATAAAAGAATCCAGCCAAGCAGACGTTGTCAAGGGTCACCTCCTGGCATGGGTTAAAAAAAATGAGAAGTTTTTCTGTAAAAAGCTTCCTATGTCTTTCTCTTCTCTTGAGATCTTCCGGGTGACAAAAAGTTTTTTTAGACGAACTTCAAGCTTCTTAAGTTCCCATTTTTTGAACCCATGCCAGCAGGTGACCACTGACAACGTCTGCTTGGCTGGATTCTTTTGCTACAGTTTTTACAGTTTTTATCAAATTAAATTTCTTTGTTTTTCTGCCCATATAAAATGTTTTTTTTCTTTTAATTAATTTGTTCAGCAACTTAATACTAAAAGTGGTAAACGGCCAAAAGATTCAAACTCCATTTTTCACTTGAACTCTCAAATGAACAATGTTTTCTAATGTGCTGTAAACGTGAAAAGTGCCTGGCATTCCTCTAACGAGGGGGCTTGGGAAATTCAGTTCGGGATGTGACTTCGCATATTAACAGTTATACATTTTAGGGTGTTCACCCATTAATATACAAGGTGAATTCGAAAAGTTCGGTGAATGGTCCCATAGTTGAATAACCGCGCTGGTCCGGATGCTGGCCTCACGCAGACGCATTGAGAGAGATGGCAACTAGTGCCCCCTAGCGTCCAAATCACGACAGTTAAGCGGAAGTGCGCGCTACGACCAATTTAAAGAGTGATTGTGAGAAGGCCCGTCACTGCGAAATGGAGCAACGCGTGAACATCAAGTTTTGCTTCAAATTAGACAAAACGGCGAAGAAGACACACGAAATGAAGTTAGTGAAAGTGGACGCAGTGAGTAAAAAGTGTGTTTTTGAGTGGTTTAAACGCTTTAGAGACGGAGAGGAAGATGTCAAAGATGAGCCGCGTTCGGGTCGACCACCAACAAGGACAACTCCAGACAACATCGAACGAGAGCGACGGATGATCGACGGCTGTCTTTGAGAAAGATAGCAGAAGAACTGAAGATAAGCTTAGACAGTGTGAGCAACATTATTCACGAACATTTGCAAAAGCGTAAGAAAAAGGTCTGCGCTTTTCCGACATTGCGCAGATCCAGCAACGTGTGACAACGGTGCTTCGAGCGATACCGAAAGAAGTGTTTGCTGACGGTTTCCAGCACCTGTACAACCGATGTCAAAAGTGTATTGTAGCTAATGGTGATTACTTCGAATGCCAGTAAAGGTATTTTGTTTGTATACATTGTTTCCTTTATTTTATGTGACCATTCACCGAACTTTTCGAACGCACCTTGTATTATAGCGCAATAGCCAGCCAAATCGGAGGAAACAATTCTCGAACTTTCGGCACTGCTTATGTACCAGTAAGTTGTCGCCGCCGATTAGCAGCGAAGCTGTATGGTCGGTAGAGCACCCGACTGCCAGCCGGGTAGTTAGAGTTCGATCGTGAACTCATTATTGAAATTAATAATTTATAAAAATTTTTTATTAAAATATTAATCATTTTTATGCGTAAAATATTTATTTATATGGGACTTGAATTATAGTTACAATTTAATTTTTGAATAGTTAAATAATTATAAAAATTTTAATGGTGTTAAATTATAACTATAATTGCCGCTATCATTAAAGTGCCGTTAATTTTTTAAAAATTATTCAATTAAAGTAGTTACAGAATCTTCGTTCTAAATCTACGGAACCGGCTTTGACCGGGAAAGAGAGAGCGGCCGGAAATCTGTTGGAACGCTTGAGCAGAAGGTCCGAAAGTTTCTTTCCCAACACATCTCTGGAAGAAATGTTGCTTCAGTGATATTTATTAATTGTGCAAGATCTCAAAACATTTTTTTGTTTCCAGCGCTTTTATGATAACTATCAATCTCGTTCTTCTATGTAAATAAAAAAAATAATAAATGTTGAAACATTTCAAAATAAAAAAAAAATTACGTGACATTTTCCCACGATGAGAGTATCTTTAGTTATTATTTATCACCATTTAAGTTATATATAATTATTTAACTGTTTAGAAATTAAATTATAACTATAATTCATGTATCATATAGATGAAAAATTATTAATATTTGAATAGAAAATATTTATAAATTGTTACTTTAATTTGAATCGATAAATTTCAAAAATTATTTTTAAAAAAACGTATTCTGGATTGAACCCTGACTACACGACTGGCAAGCTAATACTTTACGCCCGACTGGCGATCAACGGCGACAACTTAACGGTGTAGAGGGACGAGACTCATGTTTATGTGGAATGCCGCTGTTGAAGAATTAATTCAATTTCAGGAACCATTTTTTATTAGATGGCTAAGTTCCACGACACAGTACATTATAAGGTACAAGACAGAGAACAACAACACAAGAGAAGAAGAGAAGAGAGAGGCATCATGGAAAAACCCGGATGGCTCTAGTAGCGCCACCTACCATAACCAGTGGGAGTGGCCTCCCCTAAACTTTCTCGTATACTGTTCAAAAATTTGTCATTTCCCCTCCCTTTGCGTGGATAAAAAAATCGAACCTACTGTAATCCAGAATGCAACGAATATCAGAAGGTTTTTCATTGCAGATTATAGTGATTGTAAAATATTTAAGTGAAAAATCATGTTAAAAGAGATGCCTATGTATTAAAACTTAGCAATATTTATTTTCCATCACACTCCAGCAAGATCCGCTATTATAGGAGCGAGCGAAAACAAAACAGGAGATAAAACGTATCTATCACAAACTCCGTCTCAAGGACAAAGTGACGTAATCCTCCCGCTTGCTACCAGAGATTGCTAAGTGCGCATGCGCATGGAGATCGGTTTTGAAACGAATGCTTAACAAGTATGCGACTATACAGACCGACAGACAGTCAACCCGTTGACGGATTTGGCCCAAAATTTTGTACGGGCCTACATTCATGACGATAAAACTGTGTACCAAATTTTATCCATCTAGCTATTCAAGTTTTTGAGTTATAGTGTTCGCATGACTTCGGACATACAGACAGACAGACTTCCCGTTGACGGATTTTGTCCAAAATTTGATAGAAACCTACAAATTATGTTTAAAGACCACATACCGAATTTCATCCCCGTAGCTCTAATAGTTTTCTAGTTATCGTATTCACAGACAGACAGACATAATTCCCAAATTGTGTTTTTCGGACTCAGGGAGGTCTAAAACGTAGAGATCCGTCAAAATCTCGAGTTTGAATTTTTTGACGATTACAATACTTTCTCTTTGTATACTTCGTACGCGAGAAAGTAAAAAGGAGAAGGCAGTGAATTGTAACCGCTACAATGGTATATAAGCAGAGCCGAAAGTTCGAGAGCTATTTCCTCGGATTTTGCTGGCTATTGTGCTTTAATAAATGAATGGGTGCGCACCCTAAAATGTCTAACTGTTAATATGCCAAGTATCATCCCGAACTGAATTTCCCAAGTCGCGCCCTCCCCTTGTATGTAGTTCGAAAGAGCGTGCAAGGAGGCAGCTAGTGTGAAGTTCCCTGCTGCTTGTGTGAACGTTTTTTTGAAATTTCCCAACATTTTCTCTTTTGTCACTTACAATGCACCAATTTTAGACATCAGATCAGCCATCAATTTTGAATTTATTTAACTTAAAATAAAATTTGACCTCTTCTATTTTTTCCAAATTCCTAGCGTTTTTACTTTCTCGTAGACGAGAAAGTATTGTCATCGTCAAATTATTCGAACGCGAAATTTTGATGAATCTCCACGTTTTAGACCTCCCCGAGTCCGAAAAACGCAATTTTGGAATTATGTCTGTCTGTGAACACGATAACTCGGAAACTATTAGAGCTAGAGAGATGAAATGTGGTATGGGATCTTTACACATAATTTGTAGGTTTCTATAAAATTTCCGACAAAATCCGTCTATCTAAATGGATAAATGCATAATATCATAATGTCCACACTATTTTCTAAATGCACGAGAAATGCAAGATGCATTATCTAACCAGCGGAAGTGGTGTCCCCTAAACTTTATCGTATACTTCCCCAAAAAGGTGCAGTTTCCCTCCCCCCGCGTGGATAAAAAAATTTGAACCTACTGTAACCCAGAATCCAATGACTATCAGAAGGTTTTACATTGCAGATTATAGTGATTGTAAAATATTTAGATAAAAAACCAAATTCCAAGAGATGCGTACCGATTAAAACGCATCTATCACACACTGCTAGGTTCCACTCTTGCCGGCTCAAGGACAAAGTGACGTAATCCTTCCGCGTAAACAGAGATTGCTACCAGTACGCATGCGTATGGAGATTTGGATTAGGAAAATTAATTATGCAATTTGAACGCCTTTTTTCAACCGATTTTCACAAAAATTGGACACAAATCTACAATTAAGGTAAGTAAGACCACATACCAAATTTCATTTAGCTAAGTAATTTTGTTAAGAAGTTATTGCGATTAAAAATATGTGATTATACAGACCGGCAGACAATCGAACTTTTCGGACGGATTTGGTTCAAAATTTGATACGGAGCTGCATTCATGATGATAAAACTGTGTACCAAATCTTATCCATCTAGCTATTCAAATTTTTGAGTTATAATGTTCACATGAATGCGTACTGGAAGAACGGAGAGGAATTTCATTACGGAGTAGCGAATTACGTCAGTTTGTCCTTGAGCCGGTAAGAGAAGAAAATCGTTACGCAGCTCTTTGAAATTCTTCACCTAGATATTTTTCAATCACTATAATGAAAAACCTTCTGATAGTCATTGGATTCTGGGTAACAATAGGTTAGATTTTTTTAGACACGCGGGGGAAGGGGAAACGGCACATTTTTGGGTAGAATACGATAAAGTTTGGGGGAGAACACTCCCGCTGGTTCGGACTCAGGGAGGTCTAAGACTTGGAGAGTCGTCAAAATCACGAGTTCTATCTGATGATAAAACTGTGTACCAAATCTTATCCATCTAGCTATTCAAATTTTTGAGTTATAATGTTCACATGAATGCGGAGAGACAGACTTCCAGTAGACGGATTTTGTCCAAAATTTGCCAGAAACTTACAAATTATGTATAAATGCCACATACCAAATTTCATCCCCGTAGCTCTAATAGTTTTCGATTTATCGCGTTCACAGACAGACATAATTCCAAAATTGTGTTTTTCGGACTCGGGGAGGTCTAAAACGTGGAGATTCGTCGAAATCTCGAGTTCCAATTTTTTGACGATTACAATACTTTCTCTTTGTATGCTTCGTATGCGAGAAAGTAAAAAACACGAGAGACACTTCCGCTTGTTTGTAAATTTTAGTCGGAAGGTTCGAAATGCGCACTCGACATTCTTCTCAATGCTGTTGAGAGCTGCATTGTCTGAGCATACGAGAGACACTTCCGCTTGCTTGTGACGTCTCGCAGCGCATCCGAGTGGACGATGACGTCACAGCAGCTGTTGATCGCGCTCATCCGAGCTCCCGCACAGCAGAAACCGCACATACCTGTCTTTCGGCCCATCTTCCGGGTTCCTTCAAGGCCTCCCTTTGTTCGACGGCCTTGGCGATACACTGGACAGCCGCTCGCCAAAATGTGGAGCACTCGGACACTCGTTTCGACTCTCTCGCACGGAGAGAGAATGCAGCGTGATCGTCATTTTGAAATTTTGACGGACCTCCGGGTGCGAAAGACACGTTCCCGCTTTCTCGTACGCCAAGTATCAATGGCGGCTCGTGCCATGCAATCTTGGGGGTGCTGTAACTTTCAATCCTTCGATGCTCATGATGCGTATTTGTGCCACTTAAGTTCTGTGTCTCTTTTTCATTAACTTTGAGTAGTTTTTTATTTTGTGAATAAACTTATCTATTAGAAGAGAAACCAGCGGGAGTGTTCTCCCCTAAACTTTCTCGTATACTTCCCCAAAAAGATGCCGTTTGCCCTTCCCCCGCGTGGCTAAAAAAATTCGAACCTATTGTTACCCAGAATCCAATGACTATCAGAACGTTTTTCATTATAGTGATTGAAAAATATCTAGGCAAAGAATGAAATTCAAAGAGATGCGTAACGATTTTCCTCTGTTACCGGATCAAGGACAAACTGACGCAATTCGCTATGAAATTCCTCTCCGTTCTTCCAGTACGCATGCGCGTGGAGATAAAGGATTCTCTTCAAAAGTAAATTATACGGACCGACAGACAGTCAACCCTTTGACGGATTTGGCCTAAAATTTGATACGGACCTACATTCATGACGATAAAACTGTGTGTAAAATTTTATCCATCTGGCTTTTCAAGTTTTTGAGTTATAGCGTTCGCATGACCTCGAACATACAGACAGACAGACTTCCCGTAGACGGATTTTGTCGAAAATTTGATAGAAACCTACAAATTATGTTTAAAGGCCACATACCAAATTTCATCCCCGTAGCTCTAATAGTTTTCGAATTATCGTGTTCACAGACATGATTCCAAAATTGTGTTTTTCGGACTCAGGGAGGTCTAAAACGTGGAGATCCGTCAAAATCTCGAGTTCGAATTTTTTGACGATTACAATACTTTCTCTTTGTATACTTCGTATACGAGAAAGTAAAAATGTTAAAAGTATCGTATTAAATTAATTTTATTAAAAAAATTTAAACTCGAAATTTGCTAAACTGAAATTTTGAAAACAGTTATATCGCGAAAATCTCTCATATGTATTTGATCCCCATTTATAACTAAAAATTATCGAAAAAATCCTTTGGATTGCAAGAAGTTTCATTCAAATTTAATTGTTATAAAAAAACTTTTTCAATTTAATTTTTGTTTATCGTTCATTTTCCTTCATTTCTTGCTTATTTTCAAAGTTTTAGCTCGCGAAAAAATTTTCCGCTGCGGTAAAATCTTTCAAACTCTGTTCCTAGCTCAACTGGTGCTGCCGAACTCGACAGTTCCCCTTCGGCTTAGAAATGTAGTGGGGAGAGGAAGGGAAAGCCCGCTCTCTGTAACTACGCATGCGCGCAGACGGAATTCGGTGCTGGAAGATCCTCAGTTCAACTTTACTTTATGTTGCTTTCTGCTTTCCGCATCATCTTCGGGTAGTGAAAAATGAAGATAGGGAACTTAGTTTTTTGCTACAGTTTTTCCCAGCGGCTTATTTGAAGATCGAAATCGTTTAATGCCAAATTGCGAAAGGTTGTTGATTGATTTAAATATTGCATGCGAGATTAAATAAATTTACGCAAGGGAGAAAGTTGGGGTTGCTGCAGTACCACAGTCCCTCTGCACGGGCCGCCGCTGCCGAGTGTACACGGTGTTCTGAAAGGTCGTTTGGGAGCTTTAAGAAGCAGGTCGGCCATGCAGAAGCGAGCCACTCTCGCCTTAGAACATGGAGTCGGAAATGTAGATGAACAGCAGAGATGAAATTCACAATAACCCAATTTCATGAATATAGTCCGATAAATACTTACTTTAAACATTTATTGAGGGGGTACAGGTTTTAACTTGACCGTTCAGCATTTGATCTGTCTATAAATTTGTTTATGAACATGGACAGACAGACATGGACGCGGACAGACATGAACACGGACAGGCAGACTTTCCGTGGACGGATTTTGCCCAAAATAGGAAAGAAACCTACAAATTAGGTGTCTTGGTCGTGTTTCGAAGGTCACGAGTAGCGCCAATAAGCAATTTGGCTTTGTTATTAGATAAAGAAAATCTAATATGCAATTTGAACGCCTTGTTTTTAAACGATTGAAATGAAAATTGGACACAGATATACCATTAGGGTTAGATCATGATCACATACCAAATTTCATTTATCTAAGTAGTTAAATTTAGGAGTTATCGTGTTCAGAATCATGCGACTATACAGACAGTCAACCCTTCGACGGACTTGGCCCAAAATTTGATACGGACCTACATTCTTGATGATAAAACAGTTTTACAAATTTTATCCATCCAGCTATTTAAGTTTTGGAGTTATCGTGTTCGCATGAACGCGGTCAGACAGACTTCTCGTGGAGGGATTTTGTCCAAATTTTGATACAAACCTACAAATTATGTATAAGGATCGCATACCAAATTTCATCCCGCTTGCTGTAATAGTTTTTGAGTTATCGTGTTCAAAGACAGAGAGACATAATTCCAAAATTGTGTTTCTCGGCCTCAGGGAGATTCGTCAAAATCCTAAGTTCGAATTTTTTGCCGATTACAATACTTTCTCTTTGTATACTTAGTGTGAGAGAAAGTAAAAACAGCCTTCGGAAGAAGAAGCAATTGCTTTCTTCTTCAGAATGCTGGCTCATTTTTTTTATTGCAATAAAGCAGCTTCTGTCCGTGATACCATGACTCCCGGTCCACACTTGCGATTTGAGTTGAAGAAGCTATGTGCGTCGGAGAAGCGATGAGCGGGGTGGACAACACCGATAGCAGTTGGGTACTGCCCACATTGCTCCCATTATTCCCTCCCACATCTGGAGAAAATAATGAACTGCGTCCGCGGGAGTTTTATGTTTGCGCCACGCAACAGCTATGAATATACAGGGTGATTATAAAAAAAAACTTTGCCGATATCTGACACCCTAGAGAGCATACTGTGATGTTTCCTCCCCGAGAGCACCGTTCCCATGAGAAAGAGAGTCCAGTCCCTTTCATGTCAGCCGCAGACCGCAGGACAGCTGCATCCGGCGGTCGTTAACCAGACGTGAGCAAGAGTAATGGCTTCACACAGAGAGCCGCCACAAAGCTGAGGAATCAATATCTGTCAGAGAGCGCATTAGCGGTACCCTTTCGTGTCATACCTGAATAGCCCCGGTGGTGGCGAAACCCAAGAACCTTCCCCATGGTAGGATTTGACCACTGGGAACTTGGAAGGTGAGCTGTTGGTCAGCCGGGAGTACGATTAGCCAGTGAAGTGGAAGGAAGGCGGAGCTCCACCCCTTTAGGTAGGGGATAAAGACAGAATGCTGGATGGAGAACGAGAAGGGCGGTGGAGAACCGTTTAGGAGGTTCGAACTTGGTTTCAGACTCCGGAAGCGCCGACAGAGAGCTGTGTGATCAGCTCGGATTTAAAGCCCCGAATTGATTCGGACTTTGGTAAGCAACCTCGAGGAATCGGCAATTTCTCGAACTCTCGGCTTATCAACTCGCGAGCACTCCTGGTAGTCTCGTGGTTAAGTGTCACGTTGATAGGTGGAAGCTATCCATCCTGTGATTATTATTATTATTCTTGTGGACTAATTTTCCATTGAACTTTGACGTCTTAGAACTATGATCTTATTGACTGAACTTTGTAAATAATCACATTTAATCTAGACTTCTCTGCGAGAAGTGTCCTCTTAATTATTGCTGTATAAATAAAGTACTTAGGTCAACCTAAGCTTGCATTTATTTCGTCACACCTAGGCCAAGACAGCACAATACCGTTATAGGGAATGGAATTAAATTTTGAATGCAGGTATTATACGGTATTTTATATATTATTACATATTATACGGTACGAAAAAATTTCGAAATTTCGCCATTGTAATAGTAACTGTGAGCGCTGGACTTTTATTTTGCACATCATTTTCGAGCGTTTACCGTATAATACCTGCTTTCAAAATTTTATTCCGTTCTCCATAACGCTGGGCGTTCGTGTATCGGTGTAAGTTTTTGTAATCACCCTCTTCTTCACGAACCCATTCGCTCACTTCTTGTCGCAAATGGCTCCTCCCACACGCACCGATTCGCAGTTAATCTTCCGTTTTCTTCCTCAGTGCTGGGCGACCCCCGCATCCACCAGAATCCCGCCCTGCTCTCCCTGGGGGTGGTCTTCCACCGGTGGCACAACGTGATGGCGGAGCGCGTCCGCAGGCAGCACCCGGACTGGACGGACGAGGACGTCTTCCAGAGGGCCAGGAGGTGGGTCGTCGCCACGCTGCAGGTGAGTCCCTTTCTTCTGCGAAAGCGGAGAACTATTTCTCAATAAAGAACCCCCCCCCCCTACAAAAATGTAGCGTAAAGCTGATTTTCACCCAATTACCTCGAAACGTGTGCAAATTACACAAGCTATCAGGAGAAATATTAATTCTACTATATTTAGACTTGTAAAAATGAGAGACTACTGATCTCCAAAGGCAATGATGAGACTATTCGTTGTCTGGTAATGACTTGTTTATTCTCTTGTTGACATGGAGATGATGTGGCGCACAGAATAGATCATTCCCTCACAGTCACTTAAACTCATCGTATCATCTGAACTCAATACAATCTTGCTGACATGGAGATATGCAGTAATTATTCTCATTTCACACTCAGATTTCTCAATTGCACCTGATACGTCATTATACAGTAGTTGGACCTCACTCTTCTGGAGTTCACCCCTCGTCTCACTATAGGAGAGTCTGTCTCAACAGAAACAGACCACTTGAGACCATCCATAATATAATAGCCGTGAGAAGGTCTCTAACGCTCAGGCATTTTTGGCGTGGCTACGTGCCAAAAGCGATTCAGACCAGACGCGATGTGATTGATTTCACACACGCTTCTTCGTTAGAGTGGCTCGCCCACAAAGGTTGGGGAACATCGGAGGGGTTTCTTAGAATTCGGAGAGTGCGAGATGTCATTGCGGTTTTTGAGAGGGGAAGTGAATTTCCCTTATCTTTGAAAGAGAGACTCGGGAGTTTTGTGTTTGCTTTTCTTTCCCTCTGAGTGTTGCTTTTTGCTAAATTATAAGATCTTCAAAGTATCCAACAAACATTATTAAAAACAGAAATGTGTTTTTTTTAACCGAGTTTAGCAGCTTCCTTTCTTTTATATTTTATGTTGATTCATACACGCCGAACTCTGAAAAAGGCCCATTTTACTTAAAGATTTGCATTCATCGATTCGTCATTTTTTAAAATTTTGTATTTGGTAATGCCCTTTTTTTCTGTTAGTGGATTCTGCATTATTTTTACTCGGAAAAAGCGAGAGTTTGTGTCGATTGATTCCTCATTTCTGTTTTCCGTGCTTTTTTTCTATTTCTTGAGCACTCTGCCAGTGTGCACGAGATTTTCTACCACAACTTTCTTTAATAAATCTGTGGCAATCAGATCTGAGATATTGTTGGCAGGCTAAGAGCCACTGCACCACACAGGCGAAAGGTTGAGAGGGGAGGTCGCCCGCCCGCGCATCCATTCAGGGGTGAACAAAGGAGCCTTCCAACTTCCTTTCATTACTTTAGGCGACACCATCAGACCGACGTAATTCCCAAAATTAGACCCCTGTTCGGAATAGCACCCATTGCAGTGGTTCTCACGACGCGACTTCGGGGAAATTTCGGCAGGTCTGCTCCGACCGCGGTTCCCTACGACTCAAAACCACCCATCGTTCAAAATGTTACAGCCGCACGCGCGGGTGGACCGTCCAGCTCGAGGGGAGGTTGGAATTGTGATTTCCCCCTAACTCCCTTACTAATGACGACGGCGAGATAATTCAAAGTAGGCGAATTTCTCCCCTCGTCGACATTGATCTGAAAGGTTTTCCACAGCTGCCGTAGCTTAGAACGGTGATGGCGAACCTTTCTGAGAAGAGGATCAAATTTTTTCATTATTTTTTTAATACTAGCCCGTGGGTCACCTCGCCAGTGACGTCACTTGGAAAGGGGTGGTGAAAAGGATGCTAATAATTTGGAAACACCGAAAATTTGTTCACAGAAAAATTGACAGTTGACTCTTTTTTTTTTTGTTCTAGCTTTTAAAATCCTCTCACTTTTTTCTTTTGTTGTTCAAAATTTAGTAATAAAACATCATAATGAAGTTGAAATATTAAACACTTCTGGATGCGTTCGCTAAGGATGCCAGTTAGTTGAACACCGCGAGCTGGTGCATGTCCGTTCTGTTATGCAACGAATATACTCGCCAAGTTTATGACCCACTGTCGTGAGTCATGCTCAGGGACAGTGATACGATAGAAAATCTGTTGGCCAACGTCCACTTGAAAATATTTTTTTTCTATAAATACAACATTAAATTTTTATAATTTAATTTTTTAATTTTTCCGATCGCCTGTTCTCTCTTTTATGATAAAAAAAAAAGTTTATAAATGTCAACGCGTGGGTCATTTAAAATGCCTTCGTGGGGGTCAGTGTCTGACCCGCGGATCATAGGTTCGCCACCGCTGGCTTACGAGTTATGGGCTGAAAGGTGATTTCCAACCCACTCTCTTCGACCGCTTTTCAACACAAACACGTGGCATCGTAATGGAAGGCTCTTGTCTGCGCTCTCTTTCCTCTAAAAAATGAATGAAATTAGAGAAGAAAACGGCGGATCCTTATTTCTCGGATTAATCCTTATTTATAAAAGTCAAATACCGTAACTCACTCATCACGAAGTCTTCCAAACCACTGGGATTAGAAAATGAAATTTAGCAGGCGGTTGCTTCTTGGTGAGTAGGTGCTCACTAAGAAAATATTTTTCGAAATTTTAATTAGAATTTAAATTATTTACAAATTACTTTAAATTTTAACATTTTTCCGGAATAACTCCGGATCCTATTATCGCACAAAAACCATTTTTACATCATCTTAAAGATAAAAAAAAATTAGATTTTCAATGACACCGATCTTATTTCCATGCGACATTTTGTTCAATTTTAATTGATGTTTCAAAATGTTTTCAAACGTGAATTGTAACAATGTTCTTATTGTTGTAAATAAAATTCAAACCATCCCATTATTTCAGCAAATCTTTTATTCACGTGCTTTTGCAATTGTTACGGTTGTGATAGTATAAATTGTTCTAGTATAAACCAAATAGTATAACCAAATCATAGAATTTTCACTTTAGTATTCATTGCATTTCTGAAATATTTTATCGCACTTGCTTCAAAGTAATATTTTTATGAAGCGTGACAACAGATATTTGATTTCAGGTTTGTTTGTTTTTATTGTGTGTGAGGTACACTGAAATGATTTTCGTCCTTTCTTCAAGTATTTAATGTCATTCTTTCCTGCCATTTTAAAATTATGAGGAATGAAAACGCTTTCAAATTTTTG
Organism: Araneus ventricosus; assembly: GCA_013235015.1. NCBI lineage: Eukaryota > Metazoa > Arthropoda > Arachnida > Araneae > Araneidae > Araneus > Araneus ventricosus. The sequence goes on along the minus strand of BGPR01018518.1, from coordinate 13,428 downwards.
TATATTGCATTATAGTTAATTTTTTATTAAAATTTTGGTTATGCTTAAGAGTACAGTACTGCCGCCAAACTTGAATTTCCTCAAGTGATAACTCCACAAATTTGATATTAGAAACTAGAAATTACAGCCTGAAACTAGGAATTATAGAAAGGAAATAGTGTTCGTGAAAACTAACTAATTTTTAAATTTTATTGTCTACACCCTATACTGCCGGTTCCTTTAGATGTCTATCAATTTTTTACCCCCTCTTTTTTTTCCCAACCCAATCTGGCACCCACTGGTTCACACGGGGAGCCCAGCATGTTCGGCGACTCTATTCAGCTTTAATCATTATACCGATGAGTGGTAGATGAATTGAGTGAGAGTTATTTGAAGCGCAGTTTTTAAGTTTCGTTAACTGTGACGCATCATACAGAATTTTATCGTTGGCATTTTAAAATTAACGTTTAATTAAAAACAATAAAATATTCTTTTTTTTTTTGGTTTATCTTTCCTGAGTTATCGCAGGTGCAACCGCGATGGGGAATGCTATCTTAATATAAATAAAAGTCATTGTGTGTATGTGTGTATGTGGGTATGTATGTGGCTATGTTCCACATCTCCTCCTAAACCAATGGACGGTTTTCAACCAAATTTTGTACACTTATTATTTAAGACAAGGGGAAGACACTTATGAACTTTTCTAAGTCCAGAAGTTAATTAAACAGACAGTTAATTAGAAATTAACCGAAACCGTTTTTCCGCCGTAACTTCTGAGCAAATTGTCTGACAAAACATATTTTTATACCATCTTAAAGTTCAAATTTTTACCTTTTCAATGATACCAATTTTATTTCTGTAACATTTTCCCTTCGATTGTTATTAATTTTTAAAAGTTCAGACAACAATTAAATAATTAACAAAACCCATTGACTCAGCGATTCTCGATGAAGGTTATTTTATTTTTCAATCAACTGTCACGTGATCCTTCAGGAATGCGAAAACATGTGGAATAAATTATTTTTAAAATCAACTATCACGTAATCCTTCTTTCCGCTGTAACTTCGGAACAAATTGTCCGATACAAATTATTTTTATACCATCTTAAAGTGCAAAATTTTACCTTTTCAATAATACCAAATTATTGTCTGTGACATTTTTACTTCAATTTTTAAAGTTTTACGTGCAGACGATTTTGAAATAACGCAAATTTATAGCTACTCAGTTGCTAGGAAATGGTTAGACTTTGAACTAATTTACCTTTATTTCTGAAAATTTTGCTTATGTTTATAAATATCCATGAAATAAGGCAGAAATTACACGTATCTGTCTGTCGGTCGGTCGATCACAAGAACTCTTCCTAAACGGTGAACGGTAGCGACATGAAATTTACACACGGCATTCTACAGCATATTTCTACGTCAAAGATGCTATTTTCAACTTTTAGAGTTAATTCATTCTTAAGGTATTTAATTAAATAACGAAAATTAGTCGCTTTTAAGCCTTATGAGTAGACGTTTTTTGCCAGTAACTTCTGAAATATTTATTAGACAATTATTTTTATGCCATTTTAAAGACCAGAAATTGATCTTTTTAATGCTATTAATTCCATTGCGATGAAATGTTTTCTCTGATTGTTATTAAGGTTTAAAAATATTTTTGTAACGTAATTTCTAACAATTCTTTTTATTCTTATAGAAATAAATTCAAACCAAATTACTGTTTCGCGCGCGGGCTTTTGCCAGTGTTAAAGTTAACATAAGAAAATATTGCCTTCTTTGACCATAAACAACAAAGGAGACTTTACACTTCCGGTTTCCTGTTGTCGTAGCATTTACAGCTTTTAATACGGTTACACAGTGATCCAATGACGTTAGTGAATTATTCTCTCGGTGTTTTGTTTAATTTTCACAGTGAGATATTACAGAATATCCATCTGTAGATACGGTAATGGGCATTAACAAGGAACATCATATTTTGTAGGGTTTTTTTCATCGTCATTTTTTTCTTCAACATCTTAGAATTTTCAGGCGCACCTTCCGACAAGCCGAGATTGAAAGTAGGTGTGCCAGTACTACTAATACGTAACCTCAATATACCGAGACTCCGCAATGGCACACGGTTACAAATTACACACCTAGGTCCAAACGTCATGAAAGATACTGTTATGACTGATATAGGGAGAAGTCAGAGTGTTTTAATTCCACGCCTTCCGATAATACCGAAGGATTTATCATCTCAGTTCAAAAAGGTAACAAATCCCTTTAAAAATATTATTTGCCAGGCTCAGGGCCAGACACTGAACGTGGCAGGCGTACATTTAGAAAAATCATATTTTTCGAATGGGCGTCATCATATGTGGCGTGTTCACGTGTGTCCAGCCGACACAACCTCTACATCCGTGCAAGTAACGTGGTATACAAAAGCATATTAGTATAGATAAACAATTTACAGAACTATATCAGCATACATGTACAGTACACTCCTGTCAGCCGTCTAATTAAGTATTATCAACCGTCAGAACTTTTACTTTCCCCTTTTAAAATACAACATAGCATTTACATTCGTGAATTAAAAAAAAGAATAATTGAAATTCTTCGCGCACGAAGTCGCAGGTAACAGCTAGTAATTAATATAAAATACAAAAATAAAAACTAATTCAAACGGGCGAACCAACTGGTCGCCGAAGGCGGCTAGTAATCTATAAATAAAAGAGCAATTTTTTTTATGAGTAGGCATGTTCGTTTTTTCTATCCTTTAGATCTGAAAGTTTTCAAAGCAGATTTATATTGGTTGGGGAAAGTTAGTGACACTATTTGGAACCAGCGGGTGTTGACTCCCCTAAACTTTCTCGTATACTTCCCCCAAAAAGTGCTGCTTCCCCTCCCCCCCGCGTGGATAAAAAAATTCGAACCTACTGTAACCCAGAATCCAATGACTATCAGAAGGTTTTTCATTGTAGATTATAGTGATTGTAAAATATTTAGGTGAAGAATCAAATTCAATGAGATGCGTACCGATTAAAACGCATCCAACTTCCACTCTTGCCAGCTCAAAGACAAAGTAACCTTCAGCGTGCACAGAGATTGCTACCAGTACGCATGCGTATGGAGAATCGGATCAGAAAAATTAATTATGCAATTTGAACGCCTTTATTTACAGATTGAAACGAAATTTGGGCACAGTTCTATAATTAATGTTAGCAACCGTCATACCAATTTTTATTTATCTAAGCCAAAGTGTTTAGGAGAATAATTTTTATAAGTATGCGGTTATACAGTCCGACAGACCATCAACCCTTCGTCGGATTTGGTCCAAACTTTGACACGGGTTTACATTCATGATGATAAAACTGCGTACCAAATTTTATCCATCTAGCTATTCAAGTTTTGGAGTTATAGTGTTCACATGACCGCGGACAGACAGACAGATTCCCGTGGACGGATATAGTCCAAAATTTAACACAAACCTACAAATTATGTGTAAAGATCACATTCCAAATTTCATCCCCGTAGCTCTAATAGTTTTCGAGTTATCGTGTTAACAGACAGATATAATTCCAAAATTGCGTTTTTCGGACTCGGGGAGGTCTAAAACGTAAACAAAATCTCGAGTTCGAATTTTTTGACGATTACAGTACTTTCTCTTTGTGTACGAGAATGTAAAAAGAAACGGATTGGGGGTTGTATGAAAATATTCGGATCCGGTTATCAGCTAGTTATTTAATAATTGCGGATAAACGCTTTTTCACCCAGTCGACAGAATTCTTTTTCGCACTCCAGAACAGTGGCGGCGGTGGGTGGAAAAAGTGAGGGGACGAAAAGGCATCTAAGAGACCCGGGAGTAAAGGGGGTAGGCAGCAAAATTAAAAAAAAATAATTACAAAATTAGATAGTTTTCCCTAGCACTATTGCTTTTTTGTACAGTGAAACCTCCCGATACCTATTCAAAAATATGCATTTGATTTTAACTTTAAAATGGAGCGGCACATTTTACTTCCAGCCGCATGTTAGCTGGATCCAAGCATTAAACATAGTATTAAACATTAAGACAGTACCTCAACTTTCAACAATGAAAAAGAAACACGCAAATTAATATTTGTTTAAATAATGAAAACGGTTTGAATTGCGGTGAAACTATGAAAAGTATTGTTGTAAATGATGCCAAAAATATTTTTAAAAATTCATTAAAATTAGAGAACTAATTGTACGACAACGTAATTAATATCATTGTAAAGGTAATTTATCGCACTTCCGGATGGTTCAAAAATAATTTTTGTTCTCTTATATTTTGGTAAGTTATTAAAGAACAAGTAATATAAAAAAAAATTAAAAGCCAATTCCTACTTAGGTCAACAAAGAAAAAATTTATTTTAGAAATTTTTTCTCCCATATAAAACTAAAATTAATTAATTAAATTTAATTAATGAATTAGTATTTGAAAAAAACTATATTAACATCGAGTGTCATCCACTACAAGTTTGAAAAAATGTATTTGAATTTGAGTGGATGAATAAAAAGTGTTTTATTAACGATTGAAAATTTGAACAAGATATATAAATATATATAGGGAGAGTGAACTAATAGTAGGAATTGAAAAACGCCAACATTTCGCTTAATTTTTAATTAATTTTAAATTCTAATTAAATTTTCAAGAAAAGGGCTTCGAGGTGCACATTCTCACCCTCCAAAGTATGTTTGTGCCAAATTTCGTAGCTCTAGGTCCAGCGGTCTGCCCTGTGGATCGCCAACACACGCACACATTCTCCTTTATTATTATTAGAGACTAGAAGTACGCACACGGTGTTGCCCGTGGAATCAGGACTTCAACAAAATAAAAAAAAGTCGTCATACAATTACATAAATGAAAGTTTTAAAAACGAAATCAAAACAGAAATATATATATTATTGAGTTGGTCCGCTTCTTTTTCCTCTCGACCGAGTAACGTTAATCCGAAACAATGTTAAAAAATTTCACTACTAGATGGAGTGATATTTATTACGCCGCAAGCAAAGTATGAAAGGCAAAGAAATAAGTTAAGACACGCTTAAAAATAATAATCGAAGTGATCGAGTAAATAAATCATCTTCTTGCAGAACGCGAAAGTAATGACGTCACCCTGCCCCGTCAGCCAATGAAATTGCCCGCAACGTTCCGGAGAGCTGTCGCGAGTGGAAGCCTCGATAGAGGAAAAATATCTTTCAACTACCAGGAAAAAATTAATTTAAAAAAAACGGGAAAAGATATTTTAACCATTCTTGTTTTAAATCCGACAGAACTGTTGCAGCTATAAGCTGAAAAATTTTGAAAATGATATCTTTATTAGAACATCGGATGCAAGAGTTGTAAGGATTCCAGAAAATTTTATTTTTGAAAAGTGGCTATTTTTAAAAAAATTCCCAAAATTCAGTAAATTACGTTAGAAATTCGAAACTAACTTCATCAGAACGGAAATCGCGTGCTCTTTCCAATGTTGTATCTATTTTTTTCGTACAATTATTCGAAACCATTCTATTGAGAAATTAGTGCGAAAAATCAACCAAAACAACACAAAATATTAAATAAAAAATTTTCTAGATTAAATTTTAAAATTTCGGCTTCGAGGTGCATTCAGTCACCATTACGACTACCTGTGTGCCAAATTTCATAGCTGTAAGTGCGATAGATTCGTCTGGACATCGCACGCAGACACGCACAAACATTGCCTTTTATAAGTATAGATAATGACTAAAAAGTAGAAAATAATTACAATGAAGAATGACATTTATTCCCCAACTGTAGTTGGACGTCGCGAGAAAACTATTCCACCAAGGATTATCCCTGAACCGTTCTCGGCCTCAGCACCAATGGCGGCGACTCGGAATCGGAACGTGACTAATGACTCGGTCTGGCAGGCGGGATTGCAGCATCGGTCTGAGCGAACCTTGATCGGGCTTGCCAGGATTAGACTGATAAGACAGTCTTATTCTATCTCTTTATTGATGTACTTTTTTCGATCGTTCTCGATGACGGGTGTCAGAAGTTTCATCATATGTGAAGGGAATATGGACATGAACTGTTCGGATCCTTTTTAGGCATAGATTCCTTTCAGGAATACTAACTACAGAAAGGATTCTCCTCGGGGAAACCAGCCTACCAGAAATTAAACGGACGCGGTGGCCTAGCGGTAAGGTAGGTTCGAAATCCGATTCCACTGAAGACCCACTGTGCAGTGGGCCTGGTGCACGTGAAATCATGTGTAGGGGCCAAACGTCCTCGCGCTGGTGTGGTGCGATGCAACCCACACCGACCCAGCCTGCCCTACTGGGTGTAAGGCATTAAAGAGTCGGAGGGGAAGAGAGCTGACCACCAGCAGCAGGAGGATGCCAGCCCCACTCGCATTTATTAAAAGTTTTTCCTCATATATTCATACTACACCCCGCAACATAGGTGGAAATTAAATACGTATTAACATATATAAAACTCACATTACAAGGGCTCACCCGGCCAAGGAGACAACGCAAACAACAGCATATGGACTGAAAGTTATCCACCAACAAAAATTTACCAAGGCCGGGGAGAAACAAATAATACATTCCAATTTTAATTATCAATGACATTCCACCCATAAAATACAATATGTGAGATGTAGCGCAAACACAAAAAAAAGTCAACCCAAAACCACACTCAAAACAGAAAAATTAAATCGAACACACAAACAAACTCTACACACAAAAGGAATTATTAAAACCATTATAAAAACCCTAATAGCTTAAATTTAATTTCAAACGTTTAAAATCTCAGAATGACAAGACCATGAAATCGACCACGAGGCCAAACAAACTCTCCCCAAAATGACCAAATCAAAGCATACTATTAAAATTGAAAATAATTAAAATCAATTATATATCCAATATATATTCAATTGAACATAAAATCCCAGAAACTATGTCATTAAAAATATAAAAAAATTAAAAATGGGTAGACCAGCTACACCCTACTCAAGTGATCACAAATCGCTCTACTAACTTTAAAACAATTCGCAAGTTTTTCGTGATTAGCCGCAGTCGACGTTACGTTTTTAAGCCACAAACTCTTGGCTTCACGAGAGGGCTTCTTTAGGTGATGCTCCCGCGTCATTAAACAGTCAAAAAGATAATGGTCAGGATCTCCAAGTGACCCGCATTCGCAAAGTGGCGAAGATAAAATTTTGAATCTGCTGAGGTAGCAGGGAAATGGTCCATGTCCCGTTAAAAAATATATCAAATATTTACTTTTAATTAAAGTTTTTGCATCCACGCGAGGAACAAAACCTATGATGCGGTTTCCAGAAGCTGTTTCATATGCTCCATAATAAATCTGCCAATCTTCTAGTAATTTCTTTTTAAGTGTAAATTTAAGAAAGGAGTAAGGGTATGGAACATCCATCCCCTCACCCTCAACACTAGCCAATTTGGCGAAGTGATCGGCGAGCTCATTGCCCGGGATCCCGACGTTAGCCTTCACCCAGACAAGCCCAACCAACCCCATCCGCCAAGCAAAATTAATTTTTTTATCGAAATTACAAATTTGGATCTAGACCCGTAGCTCTTGAGGGCCACGATGGAAGACCTACTATCAGTGTAAATGTTGATTTTCTTTTTATTTCCAACACCCCAATCCACTGCCTCACCCAAAGCCGCAAGTTCGGCCTGGAAGACAGTGTTCCAATATTTTGCATATAATTTTATGTTGAATTTCTCCATGGAGAATGCACACAGAGAACCCAACACCACCATCGACTTTGGGTCAATCTGTGTACACCTCGAAATGACTATCTTGGACTTTATCTCTTAGTTCTAAAACTCTGGTATTTAATGGGATCTCTGATAGTTTTTCAAATTTGTCCAATTTAAATAAATCAATGACACCATCGAGTCCTCTTGAACGACAGGTCCAAATTTGAAACCTTAAATACTCCATTTTAGCTGTTATGTGTGATGGTGGAATACCGGACAGGACGTTAAGTGCCTGCGTGGCAGTAGTTCTGTATGGCCTAAGCAGTTTAATTAGAAAAACTCGTATCATATGAAGCCTTTTGATTTGTTCACAAGTTAAGGCTCCGCCCCAGACGCCAGCGCCATAGAGCAAAGCCTTCTCGATAACTGTTAGGTACCATATTTTAACCAGTTCATTATGCAAATTCCAGTCTGTCTTTATTATTCTACTAAAATTATTTGTTAGATTATAGACCTTTGCATGTAACGATAAAATATGAGAGGACCATGTCAACCTGCTATCCAGCAGAACACCGAGATATTTCAGTGATTCCCCTATTCTTATACTCTGGCCATTTATCTTGAAGATGGGTTTTCTGTTAACCCTTTGAACGGCAAAAATATTTCAGCTGAATGCTTTGAAAACGGCATCTCTGTAGTTAAATGGTGAACGCAAATGTTTCGGAGCCGGTTATCGGGTAATAAAGAGAGCAACTTTCTACGCCAGAGCCGGTTTAAGAATAATAATCGAAGAACGACTTTCTGCGACGGAACCGGTTTTAGAATAGTCATCAGAGAGCGACTTTCTACGTTCCAGCCGGTTGAAGGGTTAAAGATGCTTTGTCCCTTCCTCTTCTGGTGACGTACAAGGGATCTAAATGCAAGTCCCTGACACTTGCCGACCGACAGCTCAAATTTCAATTCTACGAATGTTAAGTGAATCAGCTCTAATGCTTCATTAGTATTAATTTCCAATTCTTGCCTGGTGTGGTGCGGAAGCTGGGAGATGGGGTTGCAGCCCAGGGCTGGTATTAAAAAAATAATGAAAAAAAATTTGACCTTCTTCTCAGAAAGGTTCGCCATCACTGACATAGACAACCGATGAAACAAAATTCATCTTCAAAATAAAACTTTTTTTCAACCAACTTACTTTAGTAAGGCTCAAAAAGAATAATATCTGAAGAGAAATAAATAAAATAAAACATCGAAAGACAAAAAAAGAATTAAAAAAAAATGCAAAAACCAATAACTTAAAACACCGGAAGTATAACTGTTCTTCATGGATGAAAAAGAAAATTCGCGAAAACAGGCAACAAGAGCCCGAATTTACCACTTTAAACGAAATAAATAAAAATCGAATTTTAATTTTTTTTTATCGGCGTTTGCTCCTTCTGTTAATCCATGACTGTACCAAATTTGGTCCCGGTAAGTCAAAGGATCTGGGCGTGCATAAAAAACAAAACAAAAAAACGAACACACATACATAAAAGAAATTTGCTCTTCTATGTATGTATAGATTTTAGATATAATCCGGCAACGGTTGACGGGGCTGATAACTAAGAAACGCAGCAAGCTAGATGTATGAAATTTGGCACGCAATTTTATCACCAGAGTTGTAGGTGTGTGTCCATTTCTCGATGAAGAGCTGATTGTCAGTCCGTCTGTTGCCTATTCGTGGGGTTTCGAACGCGATAATTCAGAAACTCAACTAGACACCTGAATGAAATTTGGCTTGTCGTCTTAACATTGTAATTGACAGTTTGTCTGAATTTCCGAACCCAATCGGCCGAAGGAAGGCCTTCCCACTGCGCAGTCCGTGCGCTTCACCGTTCTACGCGCATGTTCGAGAGGGCCGTCTTAATAAATTGGAGCGCCCTGGTCTAGAGCAATTTTGCCGCCCCATTAGAGCCGTAACTAGGGATTTGAGCGCTTATAGTCAAACAAAAATACCTGCCTAATAAAATGACTCCTCATTTTATAATTTCGCAAATCGGCGCCTTTTCGAAATAGGATGGAACTTCTCTTACACGCATAATTTTGAATTTTCTTACTGATTGCCTCGGTATGAATATTTTTTGAAAGGATGTACCAGTTAGCTGCAGCCCGGTTATCCCAGTGGCGAATCCAGGGGGGGGGGGTATCGGGCGACAGCCACCCCCCCCCAGAGCCAAGCCAGAATTCTTGATATTATTTAAAATAATCATTAAAGCTGTTTCTTTTCCTTGTTCCTTCTTAAAAAAAATTATAAAACATTTCAGCATTGCTTTCTGGCTTGGACAGTTCTGAAAATTTTCCTACTTTTAGTCATTCCACTTGTATTTGTAGTTTTGACGCGACATTTTTATGGCTAGTTATTTCATTGTAATTTTATTAAATTATCGAAAGTATTGTATTGTTCTTATGATTCTTTATTGTCAGAAAGTAAAGTCTGTGGTTAAACAGTTTTGGTTTACTTTAGCTTGAGGTTTGGACATTCGTCAAAGATTGATACAAAATTTTTTATGACCTCAGCCCCCCCGACCCGAATCTCTAGATTCACCCACTGTTAGCCTTAATGGATAAGGCGACCCCAGGCCTGAGAGAGCGAGGGAGAACACTCGAGCTGTTTTCGGACTCATTTATGGAAAGGGAAATGGCACTGCAGAACGAGCGAGTAATACGTAACCAACGAAGCACAG
>BGPR01018517.1:0-30725 GCA_013235015.1 Araneus ventricosus | reverse complement strand
TGTTATAAGGAGCAATTTTATTATGAAAAACAAGTACATGCCATTTTGGGAAAAAAAAGTGTCTCAATAAAAAATTGAACTAATTATATATTTCCTAAACAAAATTTTTAAAAATTAGCATGTATATATAATGAGTTCATAAATTAACCTCTTAACCTTTCATACCCTTATATCGTATGTTCAGCGATTTATCATATTTTAAAATGAATGAGATAAAATCAAGTCATTCATTGACGATGTAATTCGATGCAAAAACTTGCTATATTTTGAGCTGAAATTCAATCATTTTCTTCTCTACTTAAAAAATAAATAAATGTACTTTAGAGTTTGATGGTCGTGATTTTCAATTTTAAAGACTAAAATTAAACTTCAATTTCAAAATTAGTTCAGTTGAGATGGCTTTCTGTTGTAAGTTGACCATATATTACCAAAAGTTAGGTACAGAATTTTTTTTATTCAATGAGGTATTGAACATGAAGGCTTTTTACTCATGTGCCAGATTTTTAGGAAATTTAGTTATATATAATCATTGTCTATCATTGGGGAAACTTTCAAGACCTTCTTTCTTATGAATTTTTGGACCATTGAATTTTGGAGTCCCATTAGTTTTATCAGTTCACTATTAACTAATTAGTTTTCTGGAACTTTTTAGTAGAATTTATCAATGTTTATTAGCTTGTTACTTTCAATTTTTATTGCAAAAGGTTCCTCCAGAAAGCCCATTTCAGATGCATTAAGAAACTCTAAAAAAGTTCTTTTAATTTCACACGACGATTTTTTTGTTTGTTTTCTTAATTTGAACTTTAAACTAAATGAGTTTCTTTCTGTTTAGATGTTTTATCTATGTCTATTTATGCCTTATTTTTGCATCTCATTGTCAGCTTTATAAGGAATTACTTTGAATCGGGTTGCGCCTAATCGAAGTGGCACTATTCCATTAGAATTTTTTTTTGAAGAATATTTTCTCTCCTTTGATTAAGCAGCAGTAAAGATAGTTTTAAAAAACACGTATAAAATATCCGTATTTTTTAAAGCAAGAACCAAGATTTATTTTTGGTCTTGGTTTGCAACTTGCACACCACACCAACATGGAATGGAATTTGTTCAAGTACTTTGTTTAAGAAACTTATGCTTGTTAAGAATAATATCTTAGTAAAACACTTCCCAATCTAAATTTCAATAAAAAATAACGTAACTTGTATATTGATAAAAAAAAAATTGTGCATGTTGTTGACTCCCAATTAAGGGCCGAAAAAAGTTCTGTCAAGTCTCTACTTGTAGACGATCCTGTAACAAGGCTATATGTAAAGCTTTTGTTTAATGCCTTTAAAAACTTCAGAGAAATACACAGAACCTGAAATTAACGATACAACCACATTGGAAACTTCTATAAAAAATTATCTTCTATTTTTTATAAAATGCATAGTCAGCATGGGTGCCACTCTTCAAAATTTGCAAGACTGAACTTTTTTAAAAAAAAAAATTTACACAGTCTAGCGTTCTTTACCAGAATTAAAAGAAGAAAACTCTATATAAATGTTACCCCATAAACCAAAAAAAAAAAATAAATAAATAAATAAAGCAACTAAATAAATATTATCAATTTAATATAAAAAAGGGAAAAAATATATGGATACTTAACAAAATCAACCTTTCAATTGTTTCTAAAGCAATATTTAAACACATATTTACATCCAAATAAGGTTTACTTATTATTATTATCAATAAAACAAATTTCTTTTTCAGTTTATATTTTCAATTTCTTCATAAAAAAAAGTTTGTTATTTTTGTAGCCTTAAGATTTTCTTTCACTTTGTGGTCAGACTTGGGGTTTGGGCAAACTTTTTTGCTATTTTTATCTTGTATATGAGAGGGAGCTTTTCTTTTATTTAATCCTTCTGGCTCAGAATGAGTTGAAGTTTCTGTCTGTTTTGGAGTGCTGCTAGTGAGTGCTTGCTTTGAAGATTGTTTTATTTTTTTTCTTCTTCAAATTCTCATGGTATATTCTTCTGGCAGAAAAAATGTTCTGCCTCATCTTATGTCCAGGAATTAGTACTCTGCAAGGAAATAAAAATCGTTGAAAATTTTTTTGGGTGGAAAACGGAATTTTGTTCACCGATTTTTTTACCGAGACGGAATTCCGTCCTCAGGACTGAAGAGTGGCACCCATGATAGTCAGAATAGAAAAATAATGCGACTGTTTCTTCTGATACAAAGAAATTAAATTTTTCTCAATTTTTTCAAGCATTTTATTACTCCCGACTGCTGAAAAGAAAGACAAAAAATATTAATTGTACTGCAAAATTGTAATCTGAAATCAATACAGGCTTAATTGAAACAAGAATAATTTAATAACAAAATCCAGATTTCTTTTATCATTTAATACAGCATTTTATTCATATTATAATTTCTGAAACTTTTCAACTTCTTCGGACACATTGACGTCACATTTATATTGAAATTTCTTTCTAAGTTGAAAAAAAGAAAAAAAAAACTTCTTGCGTTATTTATTATAAAAAAGTGTTGAAAAAAATACAGGAAAAAATGATAAGATGCAACATTCGAATAGTATACAACAGAAAATATCCGATACTAATTACCATTAAAAATAACGTTTTCTTTTCTTTTCGAAAAAAAATGTATAAGGGAAATAAAAAAAATGATATACTGAAAAATTTGCTATTACTAAAATTATTTGAATGAATTCTTTAGCAGTAAATTAATGTGATCAAAATATTAAGTTTTAAATTACATGCGAAATATGCAAAAAATTAAAATAAAAAGTATATGATAAAATATTATTATTCAGAGTAATGTATATTTCTAAATTTTTTATTCAAATTTATTAAGATTAACTTTCAAATTACATTAATATTTAATTAAATTGCGAAAAATTAAAATAAAAAGTAAATGATAAAATATTCTTATTCCGAGTTTCTTAATTTTTCATTCAAACTTTACTTTAAATAATAACTAATTGGGACTATTTACTACAGCGGAAGCAAAGAGCCGTTTAACACCCAAGGGAGAAAAACTAGGTACTATTTACTACAGCGGAAGCAAAGAGCCGTTTAACACCCAAGGGAGAAAAACTAGGTACTATTTACTACAGCGGATAACCGCTTAACACCTAACAGATCCATTAACCCAGGACATCGGAAGAGAAGAAACGACGAGGTAACCTACGCCCGTAATCTATCGCGCGCTCTGTTTACTTTTTGGCGATAACCCTTGGCGACCATCCATACGTTCCGAACACTCCCCAAGTTAAAAGCTGTCGAAACGGAAGGTAGCTAAGAAATTTGTGATTCAGTTATTACAAGTCTGCATAATATTATACGTTGTCTTTAAATAGTTGTATTTAACAAAATATTGCCCTCATATTCTTTTCAATGAATGTTAATTTGCTAGCTGCTAATTTACAATCTCTTATGGAATAAACTTGACCTGTACCTCTCAAAATTTCGGTTTCTGATAAATTAATAGAGCTTATTTATCATAACCACTAATCAATGTATTTTTTGAAATAGTAAAAACATAAAATAGACAATTTTTTTAGGTAATACAGGAAGGTGTTTGTAAAAGTGCAATCAGTTTTTATTTACTTTACCTTGCTTTTCCATGTTTTGAAACTGAAAATGCTAGCATGTTAACAATTAGTAATGAAAAGGTTTTTTTTTTAAAAAAAATCTTATGCTGAATTGATAGTTTGTACCTGATAAAGTAGTTTTCAAATCTGAGGATGTATTAAATGTAAATCTGTTAATTGTAGTTATATGATGGAAAAAAAAGGATTTTGTAAGAGAAGAATGAAAAGTTTAAATTTTAAAACATTTGCTTTGTTTTCTAATTAAATGTAAAGGGAACTTTTTCATTTAGTAGTTTAACTAGTTTGACACAATTGTATGAATGAAAATATATTTTTTTGCCAAAGAGTTGGTGAAAATTGTGTATTTTATGGCTTAAAGGTCTATACAGTTTAGTAACGGATTCCGAAACTAGCACTTTTTGGACAATATTACACCGGAAAGAGCTGTCAGGCAGTGAGTCATATGAGCGCATTTCTGGAGTTCTTTGTTAGATCACACTAAGTAAAATGGAAACATTTCCCCTTTCATTCTTCACTTTCCCCCATTTTTATGAAAATAACTGCCCGGTGCATGCAGAAAGGCTCATAGGGTTTCGGAATCCGTTGCTAAACAATATGTGCCATATTCTGCATATATTTTTACTGCTGTTGAGATGATGAAAAAGATTTTAGCTGGTGGACTGTCTTAATTGAGTAGTTTAACTTAATTATAGAGCAAACATTCATGTTGTTCATTTATTGAACTTTTTTTGTTTTCAGTTTCTACATTTAATTCTGAACTAAAAGTTGGACAATTTCTTTGATCCATATGATTATAATTTTACTTTTGGTAAAGATATATTTTAGGCCACTGCTTGGCATGATATCCAAAATTGCCAAGTTTCGTTTCTCCCAGTATTGCAAGCTTGAGGGTAGATCACTAATTCTGGAATACAAGTTGTGCACTTGATACCTGCGGCATCTGAAATGAGCAATTATTTTACACTTTAAAAAGCACCTTAGTGTTTCACTAGTCATGGGAGTAAGAACTTGTGGCTATTCTTATATGGAAAAACAAATTCTGTTATCATACCACTTGGAACTAATGTAAAATTCCATTATACAGTAAAAGCTTAACTAACCAACATGTTCAGGAAATGCCAATTTCCGAATACCTGAAAAGTCTGGATAGTTGAGTGTGACTGGAAAAATGGGAGGGGGGAGGGTAGCCTTTTTTTTTAGATTTTTTTGGTCAAATAATTTGTTTTTGTCATTTTGAAATGTGCATTAAATATAATTTTAATACTTCTGTATCTTCCATAACACTGTATTTATAAAACATATTATGAAGATTTTAATTTAACATTGGTGATAAAAAAAAAAGTATGATCTGTAGCCGAATTTTTACCGTAAATATATAGATTGATTGTAAAATATAAAATAATACGTGAGCTAGGTATTTCTACTCAGAAAGCATAAAAAACTCTTTTAAGTGATCATGACAAATCCCAATTTGAATATCCGAAACTAATCATCATACCAAAATCGCCAAGGGTGTGCATAGTATGAATTCTCACTGCATCACGATACGTAATCAATATCTGCGATATTGGGTAAATAAATAAAGGAGAAGAAAGAGACTATCAATCTGGAGTAAACCCCATGAGCTTTTTTCACCAATTCTGCTTGCTAACCTTTTTTTTTTTTGGTTGTCGATTTGGTTTTTTGGGTCTAGTTTTTAGGTCACCGTTTTTTGGTGAGGACCTTTTCTTCTTTTCTCCTTTTGCTTTTGAACCCCCATAAAACAAGTCTGTATCACGTCACTGCTGTATATTGCTTTTTTTCCCTTAACACCACTCCGTCGAACGAGTGCATTCAGAAATAATGTCTGTGTGAGTAGATGGCGGGGTGCTAAATTTTGAGCTGGCGGTGCTGGTTTTATAATAGCTCTATCCACAAGATCTGACTAAGATGATCATTCAGAATCATTCAGTCTGATGCATTAGAAGTGCAAAGAGTTAAAACTGTACTTGTTATTCCGACTTCACTGTGTGGTAAAAATCAAGCCAAATGTTATTATAGTAGCCCTAGGCCCATTCACCTTGTTGGTTTGGTAGCCATATCAGCATAATGCCATGTTTTATTACTCAAAACAATTTATTTGCTAAGCAGTTAAACTAACTATGTCTTTACTTTCCAATATATGTGATTGTCAGTGTTTGAAACTATTGGCATTCTGTAGAATACCTGAGATAAAAGCATGAAATATCAGTACTATTCCATTAATGAGATACCAATCAGCGCAAACTTGAATGTTGTGCTGTTCTGTTATAGTGGCAACATTCATTGTTAAAATAGTGATGAAGAGAGATTAGCTTTGACAGGTCTTTGTCATGAGTCCCTGCTAATGGAGAAAGTATCAAAATATCTCTTATTTTAATATTTTGTTTCTGTTTTGTAGCACTTTGTAAGTCGTTCATGAGATATACTTACAAGATCAAAATACTAAAATTTGAAGTGCATTTCAAAGCTCATTTAACATACTTTTAGGTATTTTTTCCATTTTCTTTCGATATCAGTGATTGAGTTAATGTAGGATGGAATGTCACTCAATATGGTGGCTGCCAAGTGCAATTCAGCATCCTTCCATTTGCTCGTTGTGAAAAAATTATCACTATTTTGTTAGTGGTGCTCAGCAAAGCCTCGAATTAGGGTAGATAGTTAGCTAATCTTTTCAATAATTAATATATGGTAATTCAATATTTAGAAACGGCAATGATTGAAACTCCACTAGCTGAATAATACAAAAAAAACAATAATAAAATAAACTTCTAGTCATAAAGACATTTAGTTGCTTTCCAGCTAATGAAAAGTGCTCAACTTTTTAGAAACCAACATTATTGATTAGTTTTCTCTCTCTATGAAAAAAAACATCATTGATCATGATTCAAAATTATGAGGTCCCTTTACCAAAAAAATAGTCTTCGTTTTGCTTTAAAAACGGGATGATGTTAATATAACTACTCTGAGAAAAAAAACCCTGCATCTTCCATTGTATATATTTTATCTAAAACAGTCTCTCCCCAAGTGCTAATAAATAATATGTATTTTTTCCCCTCTGTGTTGAAAAGTCCTTTTCTAGTCTGTATGTTTTCAAAACTTAGTTTTCAGTGATAAGCTTTTCATACTTGCTGAAAACGTAAATTTCACATTGCAATATTAGGTAGTTCTTTTGGGTCAAGTTAGGCATTCTAAGTATAACATATACTAAAAACAAATATTTGATAGTTTGATATTCATCTTATAGAATACCTGGATTTTAACATTATCTTAACATTTATTTGCATAAATAGAATGAATACATGTTGTTTATTACCTTTTAAAATGTCTCTTGGGCATCTTGAAGTCATCAGTCAGGGTGAAATTGAAGTAGAAACTTATTTTTACCTGGTTTGAAAGCAGAGGGGCGGGGGGGGGGGACGACACACACCTTACAATAGAACTTATTTATAAGTACATAGAGCACTGAATTATTGAATGAATTATCTTTTATAGAAACAATTAAAAAACACCAATTTACAAGTGATCTCTGGATTAAGAATGATTTTGAGTCTGTGTGATCAGTTTTGCCAGGTCTTTTTGAGTATACCTAAGAGGAAAGGTTACATTAATGATTAAAACTATATGGTCAAGACGGTTAAGAGATAGCTGAATTTATGAGAGATCTGTATAAATTAAAATAATTCATTGATAATGTTTCATTACATCTTCTGTTATTTTTGTGCAAATGCATTCTTGTAATTTTCTGACCAAAGAGGATTGCAAAGCTTTTTCTTAGAAGAAAGGGTTTGCAAATACAAGTAAATTCTCGGATATTAGGCATTCAAGTATCAGTCAGAACTCAGATCGGAAAATTAGAATAGGTTTTCTAAAATTTGTCTAATCGGCGAAATTTACCTTGCTTGCCACTTGGCCATTCTATTCATCGGAAAATTATTTCTGAATGAGCTAGCGTCGGGATGGAGGCTAGAAGGAAAAAAAAAGCAATATACGAGGTACTGGGATGATACAGACTTCGATTGTAGTGTGGGGGGGTTCAAAAGCATAGAGTAAGGGAACCAAAAAAAAAATAAAAAGATCGTCTCTTGCGAAAAACAAGACCTAAAAGCAGAAATTGCAAAAAAAAGAAAAAAAGGTTAAGGGACAGATGGTAAAAAAAAAAAACCAAAGTTCAACTAGGGGGGGTTCTAGATTGCTAAGACTTTCTTTTCTTTTCATTTTTTTTGCTGAGTTTCAGTTTCGAGCTATTTTTATATTTTTTTATATATATATTTTTACAATCTATATATGTACAGTAAAAATTCAGCTACGGATAATGTTTTTAAAAAAAATCATCATGTTAAATCAAAATATACAGTATGTTTTGTAAATACGTTATGGAAATAAAGCATGCTAAAAATTATATTAATGCATTTAAAATGATATGAAAATAAATGTATGCTCAAAAAAAATCGAAGAAAAAAGGGCTACATCCACCCCTCCCCACATTTTTCCCGTCCAACTAGTCAGGACTTTTTCAGGGTACTCTTGTATCCCGAGGCATGCCAGTTAGTTAAAGCTTTTACTTAACAAAAAGTTTTAATGTTCTGAGTCTGAATAATTTATTTTGCATCTTTAAATGTTTCTCTAATGCTTGTTTATAATTGTTTACTTGTTTTTTATTTGTTGCAGATTGCATCATTAGATGATTGGAATCTTCCTCAGGAATTACTATCAATCCTTCCAACTTAGCCTGTTAATGGCCTTGATATAGAAAATAATGCTATTCACCCAGCGTGCTATATGGGATCTTTTTTACTACCAATAAGGCAGGGGCAGTTCCTTTATTCCTAAAGCTTTTGCCTGTTGGTCATGAATTCCCGAAGGCAAAACCTAAGGTAAGCATCCCTCTTAATATATTGTTTATTCATTCCAAACAAGTAGAAATTTGTACTGCTAGTTATGATTCATTACAGAATGATTCAATTCATATGCTCAAATATTATTGCTAACCCCAGATGATTGTAGAATTTTCTTGCTAAAAAAAGACCTAGAAGTAACTTTCATCAAAACATAATGCACTTTTAATCTTAATGTATTTATTTAGGTTTTATTGTGGATATAAATGAAAATTTTTGTTTTAAGTGCATAATTTAAAATCAAGAAAATCTTTTTGATCAAAGCTTGTTAAACAACAAGTCCTGACCCCAGCTGGAGTCATATACATGAATGTCGGGGTCATGAAAATACTGGCAATTCATGCTTCTGTCATATTTTTAAATAATGGAAGAAAGACACTGAAATCGAAAAGCATTCTTGATTTCAAACATTTTATTAAAAATATTTCAAATTTCTGTACAGTGATACCTCGAGATACGAGTTTAATTCGTTCCGTAACCTTGCTCGTATGTCAATTTGTTCGTATCTCAAAGCAATTTTCCCCATTGAAATTAATTGAAATTATATTAATCCGTTCCAGCCCCAAAAATGCTACCCCTAATTGTTTTTGTTACGTGTTTTTGAATAAGAAAAATGTATTTATAAATGACAAATATTATATAAAAACATAATAAAAGAGAATGTAAAGCAAAAAAACTGGTTTTATAAAGTGTACATACATATGTATTTGTATTTTGGTCACATAAATGTAACTTACACACAACTTAAATGCTACTGTATGCTTAAATTTTGTCACTGTTTTTCTCTTCACTGGTCTTTGCCTTTTTCGCCGGATTAAAAAAAAACTGTCCAAGGAGGTTTGTTTCTTCCTCCCTTGCAGAATGCTGCAGAAATGAGTTAGGCAAGTGTCTTTAAATAGCTCCGATGCACGGCCAGTTGCAACTTTTTCAGGGTGTTTCTTTTCCACGAACTGTGAAACTCTCTCCCACATTCCCAAGATCTCTTTTATCTCACTTGTAGAGATAGTATCCTCCACTTCTGGATATTCCACAAAACCAATTTCTTGCAGAACCCCCGAATGCTGCTGCGACTGTAACTCTTGTAATTCCTCGGTCGTCAGTTCCTGAGAGTGCTCCTCGACGAGCTCGTTCACGTCTCTCTCATCATCATTTTTTTCTATGATTTCACGCTTTAATTCAATAGACATCATCTTCTGAGCACTGACCTTTCCACTCACTTTCTTCGGACCCATGGTTATAGAAAGAAATGTGATAAAGTAGTATGTAAATGCACAAAAACGCAAAGCCCTAGAAAAACTTAGCAAAGATGCTTCGACAGCGAGGTAAACAAGCACACTGGGGGAATACGTGGGATAATGAACGATGCGCAGTAAACTGGGTGGGCCGTGTGCAGCGTCGCAGCTTTCCGTTCCTCGTATCTCAAATGTCGCTCGTATTTCAAAACAAAACTTCGCTGCTCGACAGTGCTCGTATCTCAAATAACTCGTATGTCAGGGCACTCGTATCTCGAGGTACCACTGTATTTTAAATAAATATCTGTTTCTCTCTAATAGTTGTTTCATTTTTTTTTGTTCTGTTCTCCTGTCTTTGGAGGCTACAATATACATATATTTTTTTCTGTTAATATATGGGGTGTTAGATAATTTTTTTGTTAAAATCTAGTCACGAGTTAAGGCCTGTTGTTGATCTATATATACAACTTAGTAAATTTTTTTCTATGTTATCTGCTTTATCTCTCAATTATTGTAAACAAGAAGTGAATATCTGTTATTTATTGTCAGCAGTCAATCTAAAAAGATATGCACAGCATTCAGCAATGTTAAATCTTCAGCTAAAATTTAATTCTAAACTAGCATTAAAACACTAATATGCAGATTTTCTCTTAATAATCAGTGTTAAACCAAATTCTTATCTATCTGTATAAAATTGTTTGGTTCAAATTTTTTGATTGAATTAGTTATGAATCAAAACTTTTTTACACATTTTTGTACATGTTTTTTTGCCTAAATTTAAAAAAAAAATGATCAGGGAATAGTGGGTAAGAATAAATAATCTTTTTCATATGAAAAGGATCTATGAGTGGGAAATTATAAGTCTAGTTATATGGGTTAGCAGAAATGTAGAACTTAATCCTTTAATATTTGAAGTGATCAAAAGTAAATGAATGCTATTCACCAAATCTAGTAATAACTTCCAACCATTATGAAACATAAAACATGAATATTATCATAAAAATTTTTTGTACTTTTTCATTAGATTGAAAGAATCCAAAATGTGTCAAATTCATGACCTTATGCTGCAAAGTGTTCTATTTTTTGCCAACTTTGCTATCCCGGAAGCAGAAAGTGTTTAAAAGTGCGATGTACGTCGCAGAACAAACACGGTCTTTGCAGAACATTTCATTCTATAAAGAAAAAAACACACAGCAAAAAAAAACAACAACCACGCAGACAAAAACACACACACACCAAAAAAACCCCCACAATATGTTCTGCAGAACAATCAAAGTGAGGCGCTCTTTATGCCATGCCTTCTCTCTTCATGTCTCGCGTAACGCAGCCTCCAGAGATTGGAGCAATGGTAAAAATAAATCTACTTCATAGCGTGGCTTATGAGAAAGCCACGGCTTCATTCGGGCTGACGTCACTGGGGATGAAGATCCGAAACAGGCATTTTTGAAAGCAGACTTCAAAATCATTGACAGAATTGCAAATTTTGTATGTATGCCTTGGTTTTAAATAATTAATTTTAATATAATGTTTTGACATTAATGAGTTATAAAGATTCTATTGGCCAATTAGTATTTTTATATCTATTTTTGCATTTTACTGTGGTCTGTCAAATTTGGACAAACAGCCTGCAGAACGTTTCCAACTGTTTGAGGTCATGTTGCAGAACACTGGATATAATTCTGCTCCTGGGGTTGCTATACTTGGGATGAACATTTTTTTTTTTTACAGCTCTAGAAAAAAGTGACATATTGTGATAGCGTTAATGTTTGACAACAATTGCTGTCAAACTAATGAAAACGTACCACAATTTATTTTAATTCTTATTATCCAATTTAAATAATAACTTTTTCATTTGTTATAGGTTGTATTTCTCTTTAGAACTATTGTTTTTGTATATGAATTCAAGTTTTTATAATGTATCTCAAGTGCGAGAATTGATCTTTCAAAAGGCTGAATTTGTAGTAAAATATTTTGATGGATATATTATATCCATGCAAATTCATAAGCTCACAGTAGTGGTTAAAAATGGATTTTATAGCAATTTTAAAGGAAACCAACGATGTTTCTATAAAACATTTTGAGTACTTTTCCATTAACTTGACAGTTATCCATTATGAAGTCAGTTTTCTAACACAGCAGCTGCCAAATGTGCACCAAGTACTGCTTATGCCACTATGTTTTGGAGAAATCTCAAGTTTTCGAACATTAGATTACAGTACTTAGCACATTTGGCTTGTATTTTGTCTATTACTAAGCTAACAAAAAAAGTACCACTTTTTGTTTTTGCATTTGGATCAAACTGTATTAAAAGCATGCTTTTGCAGCAAATAAAAATATTGGTTTGAAAGGAATAATGGAGAAGGAATTAAAACTTTCATAATATATTGTAGAACATTATGTGAGTGTTCTATTATAGTTAAAATAATCATAAAATAACTAGGTTATTTTCCAGAATATAGTAGATTTTCCTTTTGGCACTTCTGCATCTTTTAATAAATTTAGAAATAATCGATAATTTCAGATGTGTTGTTTGAGTTCCGAACAGCTACATTGAAAAATGTTGAGATTAAATTATATTGCAGTGCAGTGCTTGTAGATTAGCAGGAATAAGCTTTCTCAATAAGCAGCAAGGACTAATATGGTGGGGGAAATATGTCGATACAGCATTTCTCCTGCTTAATGGACTTGTATGTAAGGAACTAGAAAAAAAGTAATGGGTTCAAATAAATGGTGATTTTTTTTGTTGCATAAATTTTTCATTTCATAAGGTACCTACTGCATCTAAAAAAAGGACAAAAAAGTATATATTTATTTTTGTTAATAATATAACTGATCTGGTTCTGCATCACTCTTGCATTTATTAATTAAATTTCTAAATTTTTGGGTTGAAACTGAGTCATTCATTGCCATTTTAATTTTATAAAGAAACTATGGAGATGCATAAATATCTGAAGAATTCTGTGAACTTTTAGTTGAATAAAAATGGTTTCAAATTACCAAAAACTCAAGATGGTTTCATCTAATTATGGAGTATAGAAAAAAAATTTAGATGGTTATGAATGCACTGTTATATGTTTTAAAATTAAAAATTATAAAATGCAGTTAAATACTGAAATAAATGGAAAGATTTTTTTTATATGAGTTATTCTGAAATTTTTTCCTCTAGCGCACTTCTTATGACTGGTATGTTCCGAAAGGGATCTTGAAAACCAACTGGCTGTCCAAGCATTTGACAGAAGTGCCAGCTGTTGCAGTACAGTTTGTGGATTTGGATTGGGATAGCCCTTCATGGGCAGAAAAGCGATTAGAATGTGCCAGTAAATTAGAGATGCTGAGGTAATTATATATCTCTATTGTTTTTTAAAGCCATTTTATTATAAAATTATTAATAAAACCACTTCCATAACGAGATTAAGGGAATTGAAATTATTTTAGAACCAAATAGTAATGAGAAGTATTAGTGCTCCATGCTAGGTCAGACATATGGTCTTGCCTAGTGACAAAATTTAATGACTACACATGACAAAATTTAAACTAATTTTGGTTCATATGAAAATTGTTTGTACCAAAGTTTTTAGCAGAATTTTCAGATTTGCAATAAACTTCAAAAGATTTGCCTTCATGTTACTGAACAATTCTCCATTAGTAGCTCCGTGACTTCAAAAATCTCATACTACCTTCAACCACATTTATGATAATTTTCGATCATTAAAATATATGTGGCAACTCTTAATTCTTGTTTTAAATCTGAACCATTAATTTCCCCCATTATCTTTTTAATTGAAAAAATATATTCTGTTGAGAATAAGGATTATTTTCAAGAACTCATTAGCATTCTCTCTTCTCTCATACAGTAATTTAGTTGCATGTATAGAACCTATTCTTTTGAATCTCTCATAAAATTACACCCTCTAAAGCATTTTAGCCTTCTGACATAGATCTTTCTTCATTTTTATGAATTGTACAATTTCTTATATTTCCCCAATCTTTTTTTTTGAAACAACACTAGATCTCCAAAAAATTAGGAAATGTACTTTATAATATTAAAGCAATTGTTTTCCTTTCTAAATCTGTAAAAATTCTAATCTATGTTCAACTTAATTATGATGAGGATGGGTAATATTCCAGGTATCAAACAGGTCTCTATGTTTACATACTTTTGTATTTATCTAAGCATTACAAAAGATTCTTCAGAAGATAGTATTAGGGATGTAATGAATATTCGGTGTTCGGCCAGCCGAATATATTCAGAACAATAATTTTCTAAAATGTGCTTTTAAATTCCCATTTAACAAAGAATATTGCAGAATTAGATATCAGTTGCATAGTGCATAGATATATGTAATAAAGTTAAATATAATTTATCATTGCAAAGCCTAAAATTATCATGCAAGAACAATAATTTTTCAGGAGGAAGTCTGTTTCGTTTGGTTTCATACACATATAATATCAACTAGGGATTTAATGAATATTCTAGACCTATTTAGCCCTTCCCCAAATGTTCTGTCTGGCCGAATACTACACAGATATTCCGCAGAATAAATTCAGGATAAAATGACTTTTAAAAAATGTTGTTTAAAATATATTTAATAAAGAATATAGCAGAATTGTATTCCATTTTTTATTATAAAAAATTTAATATTTATCCATTTTTAAGTTTCATAGTATATAAATGTATTTAATAATGTTGCATATCATTTATAGAAGTCTGTTCCATATGATTTCATATATATATATTACCAGCTTCAGAAAATAAACAGTCACTATATAATGTTTGCAGGTTCTGAAAGACATTTTCTTGCTAAATTTGCGAAGCTTGGAAATGTTTTTGCATTTTTTTCTACCAATTAAGTGGACACTCCATCCTACTTATCAGAAGTTCTTTTCCAAAAAAGGAATGTGCTTTTAGTAATTTTAATTTACCCATTCGATTTTCTTCTCTGTTTGTCATTGTCATGTTCTACAATGATGGCTTTTTTTTTCTTTGAAAAAAATCCTAAAATGATGAGGGTTTTTCATTTCTTATTATTGGAATTTAGGTATTTAAAATATTACAAATATACATAAAAACATTTGGTAAAACTTAAGAATCATGTGTGTTTTCCCGCCAAGTTGTTAAAAATCACGCCAACTATGAAACACTCGTCAAACGTCCGCCATCTTGGATGGCTATGAGATTTGGAAAAAAGCGCCAAACTAGGCCGCAAGAGGAAGAAAAGCGGAGGAAAAGAGACATTTAAAAAAGTATACGATAAGATTTAAAAACAGAATTCTAAACGAATAGCAAACACTTCACAAGATTTCTTAATGAAAAATATGAAAGGTAATATTAATTAAAAATGGAAAATTAGGGTAACTGATTTAAAATGATGCACGAAAAGTGATGGAAAATGCAAAAAAGTTGCAATATATCAAAACAGAAAATTCTCAAAATCGGGATAAAATGGAAACAAAAGGTTGGTGAAGATATCGAAATTTAAGCAAAATAAGAACATACCTTATTTTCGCAAATCTCGGGTTTGTGACTAGTATAAAATAGAGATTCCTCGAAGGTTACTAAATTCAAACCAACTACCCTTTCGCACAGATCTTTTAATATAATGGGTATTCTGACCGTACTTTCTACGGCACCAAATGAACCCATAAAGATTAAGAAATTCAATCAGCTCCATTTTTTCATCACACGCTGGACAAACATACTTTTGCAATGAGGTCCATTTTCATACAAAAGTTGATCACATCTTTTTTTGGCCCATTCTTCAAACCTAAAGGAAGCTCAAATCATGAGAAAAATCAAATGGGAACAAAAAGACTAATGAAGGCAATTGTAACACACGAGTGCAAGCAGAAAATCAGACAACAGTCAGAGTCAATGTACAACGAGCAAAGAGAACATCGAACTGTTAACGGAATTTTTTTTAACCGCAAAACATTCAAATTATCGAATGAGAATCATTAGTTAATTCAAATTTGGTATCCTTTGAGAGTTAAAAGGGTTTAAAAAGAAAATTTAGGATTACCACATTAGGGAAGAAATCGCCAAAAAAAATTCAATCTTGGCGACGATATTTTCGTTAAAGTGTTGCAATAAAAATAACTAACGTACACCACATTTGGCGAGAAATCGGCAGAAAAAATTCAACTTTGGCGAACGCATATGATTCTTAAGCCTAGTCGAACATTAACATTTTTTTAAATGTACAAATAATAAAAAATCAATTTTATTTAATCTTATTTTTTTTCATTTAAAGTTTGAAAAATATTTCATTTAGAATCGAAAGTAGAACGTTTTTAAAAAATTGCTATTCAGCTAAATTGCTATTCGTTGCATCCCTAGATATTATAATACGAGTGCTTAGATTGAATTTGTTTTTTTTTCTTAAATAATTAGGTTATTAAAAAAAGTCATGCATTGTCTAAAGATTCATGTTTGCCTTAAATATAACTGATTACATAGTAATAAATTGTAGTAATATTTCTAAAATTTTAGAAAATTATTTAAAACTATATGTAAAAATATAAGAAATATTTAAAATAAGAAAATTTTTCTTGTATTTGAGTTAAATTATTTCACTTTGCATTTTTTTAGAGCAAGAACTAGTAAAACGATGCAAACTTTGATGTTGTGGGGTAAAATTTTGTTATAAACTTTATAATAGATTCAAAAGTTGTTAAATTAATCTAGTTTTTCCTTATTATTATGAAATAGTTGTGTGTTTTCCCTGCATTCTTTTTTCTTTTTGTATAATATTTTATTGAAACATAATGTTATATTTTATTTTATACTTAGGGAAAGTCTGCAAGGCCGATCAACTCGGGTTGCTTTAGTTTTAATACAGAAAAGAGCAGCTCTTCCTGGCAGTAAGTGAAATTCCGATACATTTCCAAAATTGTAATATATGTTCCGACTTTTATACATGTTTCTGCACTTATTTTTTGGGAAGCATTTTATTACCTACAGTGGACTATTAACTATATATGGCTCACACATATCTGGCCTCCTTTCTATCCAGTGTAGGTAAAAAAAAATAATTCTCCATAATAAAATGAGCAATTTACCTTGCTCTGACATTGTGTATGGGCATCCTTTACAATCCTTCTATGTTCTGTGTGCACTACACAAGATCAGACATGAAAGCACAAATTTCCTTACTTTTTCATTTTAATCATTTATCAGTAAACTGTAATATAAGTTTAATTAAATTTTCGTAGAATTAAGCCTACATTGTAAGTTAATGTTTTGTTTATTTTCATTGTATATATATTCATACTGTACAGTGTTCCACAATTAAGTTAGATTTTATGCAATTTATTCTGAAATCTGTTCAACATTTTTATTCTTAGATGTTCTTTTTCTGTCATAAATTTTTAAAATATATCACATAAAACATAACAAATATTTATAAAATAATAACCTATAATAAGAGGTCATAAAATATGACATTAAATCACGTAGTTGGGAATATACAGTAATTAAATTTCTTGCCTAGTTGAAACGCAATAAACTTTTCTAATATAAAATGTTCACTTTTAAGTGTTCACTTCAAAACTGACCATTTAAAATTTTTTTATGTTGTTAATTTTTCTTATTAGTTATTATTAAAGAATAAGCATTTAGCCATATACATATAAGAAGATAATTAATTTTAAACTGTGTCATTTTTTTAAATTCTTTTTTTTAAAGTTGAGTTTAAAATTCTTTGTTAATCCTCTTGCTTTGGTCAAGGTGGAAGTTGTCCCTCACTTATTTCAAACAGTTTAGCGAGCTGTACTGCTATTACATTGCATTTAATCAGCAATTAAAAGTTGGTTATAATTCTGAATGGAAAAAGTTAAAGTTGAATGATGTTGGAGTGTTAATGACAATTGCTTATATGCTTTGGGTTTTCTCCACTGTTTTCTTGAAAGTATGAGTTTCTAAGACTTGAATGCAGCCTACATATCTCTTATTTATGTAACAAAATGCCTTAGTCAACAGTCTTAGTGATATTAAAATTTTTGCATTATTAAGAGTCATCTGTCTCAAATGCAAAAGGGTCCTACTGAAGTTCCCTTTCCTTCTCTTAAATAATTATTTTGACTGCCTGTTAATATTGTAGAACAA
The DNA here is from genome assembly GCA_013235015.1 of Araneus ventricosus. NCBI lineage: Eukaryota > Metazoa > Arthropoda > Arachnida > Araneae > Araneidae > Araneus > Araneus ventricosus. Next base: position 12,863 of record BGPR01018517.1, on the reverse strand, counting down.
GGTGTTAATTCTTAATTTCAGTACTTAATTTTTATCACTAGGTTTATCAGTTATCAAGAAAAATCTTTTAAATGCTTATACATTATTAGGGGGGATATATAGAGAATGTATGTAATCATGTTAGAAATAAATTTATCAGCAATAAAATCTCAAAATTATTTTTAGCTGTTTTATAAAAATTTTATGATGTATTGTTTATAAGCCTCTTAAACAAATTCAGAACTATTCAGATTTAAATAATTCAAAATCTTAGAACATTCAGATAGTAATGATATATTTAAAATTGATTTCTGAACCTTGTAAGCAGCATACATAGATGGTAAAAGTTTATATTTTATAGTTATGTGAAATGAAATTAAGATATTATTTGATTCTATTTCTTTGCTACTATAAACGTCTTTGCTTTTATGAAACATTTAAAATTTCATTTTCCAGCTTTAAAAATATTCTCATTTTTATCTTTTAAGGAACAAAGATTAGTTCTCAAGTATTAGTCCTGTTTAAGTTTTTTATTTTACATATAAAATTGTTTATAATTATTTTTTAATTTTTAGCTGATGACCAAATTGCAGCTGAGAGGGCTGCATCTCTATGCAGTGCCTGTGATTTGTCTGGTAAAACCTTATTCGTTCTCCCCCACTCAGATCATTTATATGGATATACACTACGGTAAGTTTTATGATAAATGCATTATTGGGCTATAAATAAGATTATTAGATTTTTGCTGATTAGAGGGTTCCAAACTTTTTTTTTGTATTGTTAAAATTTCATCCATTAAAGTATTTTGAATACTTTTCTTTTTTTTTCAATTTTCATCTATTGATGAAAATATTTTGTCTTCAAAGACTTATTGTTTATCATTGCTTTAGCTTTTTATTCACAACATTGCAACCAACTTGTCTTCCTATTTAGATAGAAATGTAGTTTTTCTGTTGTATTTTTTCAGTATGCTCTTTTGAAAAATTAAAAATTACTGCAGGAATTTTTATAGAATTTCTATTCATGTTCTGTTGGATGTTTCTTAAACTATGACTCATGATAGTTTTATTTTGTGGTCATGAAAACACTAACAGAAAGTGCTTTGGCCAAATTCTTCATAAAAATCAATTTACAGAACTATCCTAATTTGAAGCATTTCTTTAAAATTTTATAAATGAACACATTTGATTAAATTTTTTCTGTATATCATTTCTGTATATTTTGTAGAATATCTGTACTTATAGAAGGCAATGTTTGTGTGTGTGCGTACAATGTCCAGATGAATCTATCGCACTTACAGCCGTGAAATGTGGCACACAGGTAGTCGTAATGGTTACTCAATGCACCTCGAAGTCAGAGTTTTAAAATTTAATCTAGAAAAGTTTTTATTTAGTGTTTTGTGTTGTTTTGGGTAATTTTTGGCACATTTATGGCTGTAGTATCTTTTCTTAAAACAATCAATGTACCATAGGATAGAATAAACAATTTTCGTCCTAATGAAGTTTGTTTTGAACTTCAAACGTAATTTACTGAATTTTGAGAAATTTTTTAAAAATAGTTGGTTTTGCCATTGAAATTTTATTTTTGTTTTTAAATTTGCTGCATCCGACATTCTAATAACACTATTTTTTTTATCTTATAACTGGAACAGTTCTGTCGGATTTAAAATAAGAATGGTTAAAATAGCTTTTTCCTTTTTTTAAAATTAATTTTTTCCTGGTCAGTTGAAAGATATTTTTCTCCAGTGAGCATACTCCCCCGGAAGTTTCTTCAGAGCCTTTCCGACATCCATTGTTGCAATTTCATTGGCTGACGGTGCAGAGCGCAGGATACATTATAACCTTCAACTGAATGACTTCGATTATTATTTTCAGCAATGTCTTAACGTGTTATGTCTTGCGTATTTTACTTGCTGTATAATAATCATTTTCACATTGCAATTTTTTAATATTGTTTCAGATTAACATACTCTGTATTATTTTTCTGCAGTTGAAATGTCATTATCGCGAAGAAAGATAAGCTGGAAAAATCAATGTGTATCTTTTGTTTTGTTTCCAGAACGTTTTCACGTCATTGTGGTTGTTTTTTTCATTTTGTTGAAGTCCTGATTCCACAGGCAACACTGTGCGCCTACTGCTAGTATTTCATATTGTAAAACCTATTTATATATTCATTTTGTTGTTTTTTAAAAATGTGTGTGATTATGTAGATTGATTATAGTATTCTTCCTTAGTTTGCAGAATGCCTTTTATGAATTGGCCCAAACCTATTATCATCACGAAAGTCGACGTATTAAGAATCATAAGGATCATTTGAATAAGACAACTCATCAGGTAAATCTCTTGATTTTTCAGTGGTGCATGAATATGTAAATTCTGGGTTTCTACTTTCTTTTTCATAACAATTTTATTTCCTTAACTATGGTTAAAATAATAAATATAAAAAAGCTAGTAGCCAAACTTGAGTGATAATTTCTAATACATTCTAAATACTAATACATTCCTTCAAAGTAAAAACACCATTATCAAATATATAACTATTATGGCCAAAAGTGTAATTATTATGAGCTTAAAAATATAATTGTTATGGATTTGAGCATTCTTCAGACATATTATTTGAAGAATGTGCAAAGGCATACACAAAAGATAGATTTTCCCAGGCATGAATAATTCTTCAGTTGCTTGGGTTCAACACTTACTAGTGCTTGCATGCTTTCAAATTAGTGTCATGATCGAATTTCGATGTTATTAAATTAAAATTATCCCAATTAAAATATGAGCAGTTTTTTATTATGTTTATGTATCATTAATTGCACATGTTAATTGTCATCTAAGACGATTAGGAAAAAAAAATTGTCCTCTCCTACTGAAATTAGATGCATGAGAAAGTGATTTTTAAACAGTATGTATTTTACGTGTACCTATGCATGTATTTTGACCATTGATGTTGATACTTAAAGTTCATTAAACAAGAATACTTCACATATGCAAATTTGCACTCTTAATTTTTATGACAACCACTTAAAATCAAAAGCATTAATGACCGTCTATCTGCAAGTGGGTGTGGGAACACTTACATGTGGCCAGATGGCGATTATCACTCAGCATAATCTTACCACTAAAGGAATTTAGTTGAATCTATTAATGGCATTCAACCATAGCTTTATCCTTAGGGCCATCTGGATTTAAGGATCCTGCTGTGAGTTTATGTGTGCATTTGAGTGGGAGCCCTAACTTGAGTGTGTCCAGTGGTTTCCCAGCTAATGCTTTGTCTACTTTTTTTTTCCTGCTTTAGTGTTCCTACTTAGGAGTTGAGGAAATTATTGCGTGATTCCTGGATACTTCTATACACTTTTTTTTTGCAATGTTTTTAGTGTTGATTTGTTTTAAAAGTTGCAGGGATGAGATTCTTCTGCTTTTTCACGAATTTCCGCTTTTTTTGTTATTTTGGAGAAATTCCGTTTTTTTTTTTTTTTTTATTTTTTTTTAAAAATACCCGGTGGGGCCCCCCCCGGAATTCCAATTTTTCTCCCCCTGCAAAAATTTGCTTTTTCTTCTGAAAATTCCGCTTTTACACAAAGAAAAGAAACTTTCCTATCTTACGTTTTTGAAAGAAAATTCTGGGAAAATATACTCAATAGTGCGGCTTAACTCCACTGGCTAGAAACTAGCTGATTCATCTTCTACTGACGAATCAACATTATATCTGCAAGTTCTACAAGGATGAACATTCCAACATTCAGTGCCATTGAAAGTATTAAGTACCACCTTTTTGCTGAAAACAAAACTTCTGTGGCATATTTTGCAAAAAAAAAAAAAAAAAAAAGATTTTTTTGGATGAACATTTTGAAAAAAAAAAAAATTAGTTGAAAACATAAGGTCATCTTGTATGGCATACCAAGATGAAGAAATAAATTTAAAGAAAAACTCCTGTCAAAAGAGGCAGCTAAAAAGCTATGTGCAAATGCAGCAAAAAAGCAGAGAATAAGACATAAAAAAATCTTCTCAAAATAAAAAATGAAATCGATGATTTACCTAGGCATTCTAAAGATAATGTAGTCCCGACTACTATGCCAGTAATTAAACAAAGAGATACTGAAGAACTGTGCAAAAACTTTAGCCTCTACTGAAAATAAACTTGCAGAGGATACGAACACATCCTTTAGTGAAGAAAATCTGTCAAAGATAGGAGCCCTCCAAATCTGTTACCAACAAAAGCCACACAAATAAAAATAACGAAAGAAAACCACTTATTTAACAATTAAGGAAATGTTTCAAAGGGTTTCAAATAACAGTAATGCTAAATGAATCTGTCATTGTAACTGTACAATTTCTCAACCCAAGGTGCAAAATCATTGTGCTGTTACTTTTGCAAAAATGTTTAAAAATAAAAGAAATAAAACAGAATTCAGTATATGATACATTATTATAATTTATAAAGAGCTAATACGCTTTACACAATTGCATGAAGCAAAAGAAATTATTTGTCCTTATTTTTATTTATTTTTTGAGCTAACTTTTATCAAAAGGCTATTAAATATAATTCTTCTCAGACTTCTGTTGGGTAAATGTTGCATCTCAGTGATGTACATGTGGTAAATATGTTTTAATGTCTAATTTTGTATTTGAAGATGCCCCTGATGATGTGTTAAACTTGTTTGTTAACTTTTAATGTGAATGATTTAATAATAATTTAATATTATTTTTCTTATTTATGCGTACTGAATTATAAATAATTAAGTTATTAATTATTATAGTGTAATATTTTCATCATGTTGCATGTTTTGATGTTTTACTTCCTTCACGTATAAATTATGGTACAGATTTTTTGCTCGCGTATGATTTCAGTCTTTTTGCTTTTTTGCCAATCTCATCTCTGAAGTTGTGAAAAATCTGTGTTTTTAGTAAATAGTTCTCCCCTTACTTTCACTGAGAAAAGTTTACCAAAATTTTGAGTTAATTTCTACATATTGTTGGATTCTTATTCTATTGCAATATTCCAAATTAATAGTTGAAAAAAATTGTCAACCAAAAATTCCCAGTTTTTGTTTGGTACTTTGCACCATGTCAAGGTTGTCTGAGTTTTAATCTTTTACGTTAAAAAATATTTTTGATTGCGAAAATCTATGCTACCTATAATTATTTATGATTCTAAAAGCATCCTGCTTATTTGCATATAGAAAAATAATCAATAAATATGTTTTTAAACAATGATTTTTTTTTTTATCTTGGGTAGTTTTTTGGTTTTTTTTAAAGCATTAAATGTGTTCCTATTTCTGTTGATAGCTTGTTTAGCTATGCATCTGTTGCACTAATATTTTCAATTGTACTTTCAAGAACTTTTTCTTTTTTTACAGCCATAGTAATGGTTTAAAACAATATGATTTTTTCCATGTTTAACTTCTGATGCTTTCAGAACCAAGCAAAATGACAACATAAAATATGCATTTAAAGCAAAAAGAAAATTTTTTATGAAGAATGGTTTTGAAAAGTTTTACCTGGCTAACAACATCAATTATTTAAAATTACATTATATAATTCTTTTTAAAACTTGTTATTTCTTAAAAGTGGACTATTGTGTTTATCTTTCAAGCTTATGTTTTTATTTGTATCATTTAATAAGTCTTAAATTATTTGTCTAATCTGTATTATTTTTCAGTTATTATTTGTGAGACACCAGTTCAAGATAGCCTTTCTGACTGAATTAAAGCAAGATATTTCTGGTGCTTTAAAGTAAGTCATTAATCCTTAACATAAATCCTTACAAAGTTACAGATCCTTATGAAATTGAGAATATCAGGATATGATTAATGATTATGCTGATTTAGGTATCAAAGTTTTTATATTGAGTTCCTGATTCAACACTTTACATCCAATTATTCTTGCTATAGTTGTCAGAACTTTAAAAAAAATCAAAAACAGTTACTTATACTTTGTTCATTTAATTGTTTCTTAATGATTACATGTGGATTACTCATGTTTCTTAATGATTAACCTATAGCATAAAAATTTGTAGATTTCTCCTTATTTCAGCACATTTTTTTAGTTAGACCAATTCCCCAAAGTTTAGATAATTTTTTCTTTATGATTTGACAAATTTAAAAATTGTTCTAAAAATGGTCAAGGTTAATATGTATAAATCACTGAATACCTTTTCATTTGATTATGATCATTATTTTCCACGAGAATAATGAATACATGCTATTCTTCAGTGTAAATAAAAAAAAAAGTGCGGCTATAATCTTTGCTTTAAATACTTCTGTTTTACTTTTAAATTATGATTATTTTGATTTCTTCTTTCCATATCTTTATACTTTAATAGCAATTGAGATTAATCTGAATATGAAGCCCTCGACTGTTACTGACTTCAGCATTTCTCGCTTTTGTGCCAAGCGGGTACATTTTGAATTTTTTCTGGAACCTTCTAAAACTGTAATGCTCTTTTTTATTCTGAATTTGTTGGGTTCTGTATACGACTTTTTACTTCCCTCATGTGAAGTCATATCTATGAACTGAGCATATGGTTACACTCTTTATCTGCATAACTGAAAACTGACAATTACTTGAGAAAACTTAGAAATAAAAGAAAAATTTTGATTGAAACTCGGAATATGGTGTCTCTAAAGTTTATATATATTTGCATTTTTTCATAGCAATATGTGCTTAATACTTCTACCTTAATATATTAGTGACTAATGTGTTGAAAACATTTACAGAAGTTATAAACAAGCCTATGCAAATTTAATGGAAGTTCGAGCTTCAGATGCTAATTTATTGGAGATTAAGACTGTTGCTGGATTTATAAATTATAAAGTAAGCATAATTAGAGATTTTTACTCTTTAAAAATCAGCTCTGTGTACATTTTATGTTAGTCCTTTATAATAACTGAGCAATTTTTTTTTCAGATGTGCAGGCTTTCATTTTTAAATGGTACACCTCTTGATGCCATCTCTCAGTTTAGAAATCATGTAGATATTTTCAAGAATAAAGTTGGTCATCCAGAATTGGCATTTGAGCATAGTGCATGGATGTCAAAACAGTAATTATATGTTTCCCATTTAGTTATTTTCGTGACTGAAATACATTAGCAATATTTTTAAATAACTGTAATTTCTTTAAATATAGTCAACTTTATTTAGTGTTATTCATAAAAGAGCTTGTATGATAGCTGACAAAAATGTATGCTGCATGCATTCTTGCCCTCTTGCGTTGATTCATTGAAAAAAACTGCTATCAGTGCTTGCAATCTGCCTTAATAAATGATTGACAAATATGTTTTATAATCAATTAAGAATTTTCTAGGTTATATTATTAATTACTAATTAGTAATATGGTTAATTTAATTGAAATGTCTAGTGTAGTTTGTAATATTATTTTGTAATTTGATCTTAGACATGTTTTATTTAGAACTTGAACTTGAATTTGTGTTATGGGATTTGCAGCAACAATGGCTATTATCCCCTACTTCCATTTATTTAGAAGTGTTTTTTGAATGTTTATACAAATTTCGCAGAGGTTTTTAAAATTACGTCCAAAGAATAAAGTTTATTTTTATTTTCATATTAAGGCATTCTTAATTGTTGAAATCAAATATTTATTAAGTGTTAATTACATTTTTGTCTGTGAAGAAAGTTTTTTTTTTATAATTTACCTATTTCTATTTAAATGGAACTGAATTAATTACAAATATATATGCATGCAGTGGCGAATCCAGGATTCGGGTCTGGGGGGGAGCTGAGGTCATCAAAATTTTGTATCGTGGTGACGAATGTCAAACCTCATGGCTTATATAAACCAAAACACTTTAATTTTACAGACTTTCCTCTCCTGACAATAAGAACTATAAAGAACACTACAATAATTTCGATAATTTAATGAAAAAATACAATGAAATAACTGGCCAAAAAATGTTTTTGACCGCGCCAACTGTACAAGTGCAAGTGAAGTGACTTGAAAAGTAGGAAAATTTTCGATCCTGTCAAGTCAGAAAGCAATGTTGTCACGATTTTATTACTATTTTTTTAAAATGAAAATTAAGATCAAACAGATGTAGTGATTTTAAATTAAATCAAGAATTTTGGTTTAGCTCTGGGGGGGGGGGGGGCGGCAGCCCGATAGCCCCTCCCCTGGATTCGCCACTGTATGCATGCAATTTTTAGAAGGCTTTTATTTTTTGTGAGAATAAGAAGAAAAGTTTTACTCCCAATTTCAATACTTCTGTAGAATTATATGGCATATTTTTTTTTCAAATCTTTTTCCATTTAAAAGTCCAGTAGTTATTTTATAAGAAACAGTATAATGGTACATATAATAGTTTTATTGCTTGCTTATGATTGCTTTATTTCATTGAGATAGAAGCTGATATATCTGGCATTGCTAATGATGAAAATATTTTTAATGTAAAAATACTTTTATATAAAATATTAAAATGCAGAAAATTCCTTTTTTTGTCAGAAAGGTTTATAAATTAAAATGAGAATATCAATTGAACCAAACAATTTTTAAAACCACCAAAATTTAATTTTCTCACTGAATTTAAAAAAGTTTCTAGATGAGTTTAATGAAGGTTTTGTGACATTTAATTTAAGCTAGTTGATCCCGCGCAGAGCATCTGCACTCCGTTATATGCACACTATGCATTTTCGGCTAAATTGGCGCATTCTAGTTCCAGCTAGCCAAAAATACAGCACACGTCAACTATCGTCAAGAAAGAAGTTGAGCCAAGGTGGCGATTCATCGCTCCAAGAGAATTCTCCAAGACAAAAAAAATGTGCCAAATGGTGAGTGCATAATGGAAGAGCACCCAATATACAATGTTGACAATAATAAGCTTCATGATGTTTGCCTCAATTTCTAAATTTAACACGATTTCCCCTTTGCCGACTTCAACCATTTTGACGTTGATCTGAATGTTCTATGGATCGCAAAGCCCATCTGCTTCATTTCTAACAGATCTCTTTAGAATAATTTCATCCAAAGTTTTGTAAGAAATATTGTGAGCTCTACATCTTAAACTCATTTAAAATTGTTTCACATCGAATCAAATATAGTAGCAGGCTATACTTATGAAATTATGCTTAACATGGCTACCGAATTACGTATATTTTTGCATTCAATTAACCTTTCTGTTAGATGCCTATTTCTGCAACAGTATTTCTTTTAGATTTCCTTTCCTCTGACTGAATTGAGGTTTTGGTGACTCAGTGAGCCCTGTTCCGAGCATTTCTAATTATATTTTGCAGCTTCATTAAAAATATAAGCGACGGTTGAAAAAACGTTCAACTAAACAGACTAAAAGTTTGTACGGCGGTTTGTTTACATTTAACTGTTGCCATTCGACAATAAGTAATAAGCTCAATTTCTGTGCCACGCATGTTAGTTTTTTGTATTAAGATTTAATTTTTCATAAGTGAACAAACATGAAAATAATTTCATCCTACATAATGTTGGATAGATCAGCTAGAATGAAATAAGTTATTTAATTAATTGTCACGAAACCTTTAAAAACTTTTCCTATGCTTCGTGGTATTTTTGAACAAAATGATAGGAAAATCTATTCAATTGTTTGGATTTCTATTTTGTACAAAAAAAAAAAAAAAAAGGTGTTTCAGGTTTATTTATGTATATAAGTTAATATTTTTGAAGCAAATCAGCAAAATTGAATTCTTGTGCATCATTTTTATCCAACCTGTTGAGACTCAATTAATTTAAGAATAATCTTAATTAAAAGCCAATGAAGCTTCATTAACTAAATTGAAGCTTTCCCTTTTAAATGATCAAAATATTTTGTGGCTGATAATTAAATTTATTACTTCATTGATTGAGCTTTCTTCATAAACTTGTGTTTTGATACTGAAATGAAAACTAGTTTTATGTCGTAGCAAATTTTCATTCCCCTCCCCCCCCAGTGTTTCAAGTTATGTAATGTGAAACAAAGAACCACATACTTCTTTTTTACAGCTTTTTTTAAAGATTGCTTTTTATAGTGAATTTCCTGAACTGAATGTATTAATATTCTTCAGGTTTAGCCACTTTGGTGATTTATTTGAAGATGCTGTACAGCAGGGCTTGAATGCGATTCAAACACAGCATCCTGGTTTCTACTACCAGCAAGCTGCCAATCATGCATCTAATCGAAAAGCTCTTTGTTATAAGCTGTGTAAAGTGAGTAGGACAAACTAAATTTTTTGTGCATAATTTCACTATTAAAATTAATTGTATGTTTATAGTTTTTTTATTTAATAGTCTGTTGAAGAGCCGTCAGATTTTGAAGTATTAGAAGGAGCTGATGCCTTGGAATTTTATGGTCAAAGACCATGGAGAGCATGTTGCCAAAGTGAGTTTCAACTACATGAAATTTCTTACTTTCTGACTGTAGAAATTTTTGCTTAAATACGAAAAAGATGCATTGTTTGAAAGGGATATTGCACAAAGAATATACTTTTTATATTTAGAAAAGTTCCTTATTGAATTTTATTGTACATTCAAAGTACTTACCGTCTATTCTAGTAAGTCCCTAAGAAAACCGATTTGCAACTGCATGGGAATGAAGCTGTTCATTATTAGAACTGACACTTTGCTGCTCAGAAGCTGGAAAGTTTCTCAAAGCTTATTTCATCTCGTAAATAATATTCTTTTTATAGTTAGAAAAGCTCCTAATTGAATTTTACTGTACATTCAAAGTACTTACCGTCTATTAACCCTTTAACTGCCATAGTTGTATATGTCTTTACAATATACCTTCTGCTGTAATTTTTACTAGCCGTATAATCTGTCTGCTGCTTTGGAATATATTTTCAACAAGGGGTTACCCGCGACATGGCCATTCCTTAGAACAGGGAAGAGGGCTGTTATTATAAGGGTTACAATAAAGGTGGATCAGGTGGCACTTGAGAGAGAATCGCATAAGATTTCATTGGCATTTAAGGGGTTAACACAAGAACTCTTAAGTGTATTTACTGTTTTAATGCTTTAGAGTTACTGGCATTTACACTAATCAGCTGCTTCCTAGGAGACAATATGGTGTACTTGGAAAACTTCTTTGATTTTGTCAGTGGATGCTTTTATTCTTTTCATTAGTAGTTTTATTAACAAAATGATAAAATATCAGATGACCTATATTGTTTTCTTTTATTTGTGCTGCCTAAATTATATTTTACATCTTGTTGCATTGAAATATGGTATATAAACTGAATAATGAACCTTTATTACCTGTATAGTTCCAGATAAAATTTTTAGCCATCTTAATATTTTTTGCTTTCATTCCTCTACCAGCAACCAACCAATCAATTGTGATAAACAATTTTAGGTTTGAAATATAATGACATTTTGTGGTAATACTGTATGTTTTAATTGATTTCATAAATAATTTTCTTATCCTAAGATGCTAGTAAAGCAATGCTTTATTTACTAATAAATAAAAAAGCAATACAATATTTATTAATAAAAGATTATGTGTTTAGAAATGAAATTCTTTAACAAAAAGTTCCTCTGGCTTTTTCTTCTGTAAATCTGGCTGCAATTTTATTAGTAAAAGAATGATGCACATTTTGATTCATTAATTATGAAAACAAACCTAATATTAAATGACAATGAATTGTTATCATGATTTGGATGTTAAAAAGGGGAACAGCTTCAATATACGGCATCACTGGCAATAATCTTGTCGCCTAATCGAACATTGTATTTATTGCCACCCATTTTATATTTCGCACTTCCTGTTGTCTTTTCTAATTATGTAACTTGTTATTCAGCTAGCGATACTGGCAACGGGGAAGAATTAGTGTAGAATTTCATCCATGTTTACGTTTTGATATAGTTCCTGTACATAAATGTAAAATAAATAGTTTATAGATAAAAGATCGTCTTCAGTCACAACAAATTGGCGTCAGTGGACAGGACAGAATTCTGCGTTTGAAGAATTCAGAACTATAAAATGTGCAGGTACGAATAATTTAAATTACTGCTTATGAATTACGATATGAAGTTTACGAAAGTGATTTAAGTTTCAGAAAGTATATTCACTTTATTTCTTCTTTATAAACAGACATTAAGAATTTATTGTGGATCATTTTAAGAAACTATTTTAAGTTTCATGTGAATATGGATGCTTTGAAAACAAAACGAAAATCGTTAAGAACTACGTTTACGGCTACGGCGAACAAGTTGAAGAAATGTTTGGCAAAGAAAGAAGACGCCAAGGATGGCGATAAGCTGCGCGCATTGAACTCTCAGTTAGAAGATAAATTCTTACGTTTAGGTGAGATTCAGAATAAAATTTCGTCGTTACTTTTAGAAAATACTGACACTGCTGCTGAATACGAAACTGATTTTCAGGCAGCAGAGGGTTATAGAGATAATTTTCTTGAGCTTAAATCCAAGTTAGAAACGCTATTAAATAAAGATTCTGGATCTTTTTTGGAAAGTTCTTCCGAGCTTGATGTGGTAAAATTAAACTTACCTAAATTTGAATTAAAGATGTTTTCTGGTGATCCTAAGGAATTTTTGACATTTTGGAGTATATTTTCAAAAATTCATGACTCAGAGGAACTGACTGCTATAGACAAATTCCATTATTTATACCAGTCTATGGTACCTGATTCGAGAGCTGCTAGATTAGTTTCCAGTTTCCCAATAACAACTGAAAATTATCTAAAAGCCGTCGAACAGCTGAAATTAAGATTTGGCCGGGAAGACCTCTTGGTGCAAATATATGTCCGCGATCTCCTCTCACTGGTTCTGAAAAATGCTACGACTGGAAAGAATGCCCCTGATTTAGCCACCCTCTACGATATGCTAGAAACAAAATTAAGGGCATTGGAAAGCTTAGGGCGCACAAAAGAAAAATTTGCTGACTTTCTAGAGCCATTGGTGGAGTCATGTTT